>JAXIVD010000942.1:7500-105000 GCA_036785275.1 Cancer borealis | reverse complement strand
TCTTTTTCACCAATAATGTTTTTAGTTCATGGAAATAACATGACAGAAGGAGTAAGCAGTTACATAATATGCTTGCAGATGATGCACATTTACTAAGGAAGATAAGAAACCATAAGGATTGTGAAGTTACAGAATGACATAAACAAGATAAATGAATGTAGTAAGACATGGGAAATGGAATCTTAATGCAATAAAATTTCATGGGTAAGTTAAGGTAACATATTATATCAATGGAAAAAAGAAAGATTTGAGTGATTATACAGGACAACTTATCTCCAGAGAAACATTTGGATAGAATATTTGGTGACATTCATGATGCTTAGAAATATAATGATGGCTTAGTACTTCCTAGATAGAAATATGATGAGAAAAATTATAACTACAATTATTAGACCCAAACTGGAATATGCAGAAGAAAAATTATGTTTTGAAATTTGAAAGAATACAGAGAATAGCAACTAAGACGGTGTCAGAGTTGGAAGACCGAACATGTGAGTAAAGATTAAAAGAAATGCAACAATAACACAAAAAGAAAGGAGAGAAAGAGGATACTTAATCATAGTATATTAATTGATAAACAACCTGGAGGGAACAGATATAAAAGATATAAAAACGAAAAGAAAAGGAGAGGTTAGTTACACAAGAACAAATTATAAAAAGGAATTTGCATTACGATACAAAAATACAGCTTTCCCTAGAGAAGTATAGATACCTGGAATGCATTGAAAGAAGAGATGATAATGGCAAAGAATGTGCAACAACTGAAGGAAAAACTGGACAAATATATATATATATATATATATATATATATATATATATATATATATATATATATATATATATATATATATATATATATATATATATATATATGTAGGCGGGACCACACGAGTGTAGCACAGGTCCTGTATACTACAACTAGATAAACACACACACACACACACACACACACACACACACACACGCACACGCAGACACACACACACACACACACACACACACACACACACACACACACACACACACACACACACACACACACACACACACACACACACACACCTATGTATTTGATAACAAACCCCATTCTGATTTAGGTATGGACGTCGACCGGTAATGACAGTGAGCTACATATTATATGTTGTGATTGCTACATGTATCAGCTGGCTGCCAAACCTCCCATTGATTTTCTTCACACGCTTGTCTTTGGGAATCCTCCACTTGGTAACACTGCAGAGTTTCTATGTCTTACGTGAGTAACAAGAGTTTATACCCTTAATCACACCAATCATGTTGCATGTGCTGTTTAAGGGTAAACTTTTTATGCATATATCAGTTGAAATATTTTGAAAATCAAACAAATGTAATACAGTTGTTAATGTTTTTATCATGAATTCTGCAGGAAAGCTTTGCAAACTAGGATATCACTCACAAGTATATACTGTTCAAGTTTCTTGTTGTGTTAGTCTGCATACATATCAAAGTTTTTGATAAAACATCCACATATTTGACTAAATTGCAGTGCATATAATAAAGCATATGTCTAAAACTTTCTTGTTATTGATATGGGAAATGTACATGATGAATTTGGTATTCATTTTCTCAGTGATGGAGATGGTGCCCTCGGAGAAGAGGGCTGTGTTGGGGATGCTGGTGGTAGTACCTTGGGCGTTGTTCGTCATTGTGTTTAATGGCCTTGGCTACCTCTTAAGGGAATGGCGAGACCTGCAGAGGGCTTCATCACTCCCTTTCCTTATCATCTTACCATTATTCATGTATGTATATTTTAAAAAATGATAAGTCTATGTATAGCTTATTACTATCTTTTTTATTAGTAGTATTGAACATTATGTGGGTGCATATCAGCAGCCAAGTTGGAAGATAGGTAAGGGTAAAGGGAAGCTATACACTGTAGCTGCGCGCAACTTTGGCCGCTCGTCTCCTGTCATATAGGCTGCTAAGCCTGTGGTGGAAAGTAATACGTTACGCCGAAACACAGGGCCACTGTGACATCTGAGTTTACCTTCCCCATGTTTCCCTAGGTACCCATTCATAGACCAACCCCTTTGGGAGGATGAACAGCTGGGTAAGCTGTGCGCCGACTGCCCTCGCCCGGGGTTGAACTCGGGCCAGCGGATTCGTAGTCAGGTGTGCTAAGAATGGAATGAGAGAGCTGGGGAACCCATTCTCTATTGTTTCCAACTTTGAGATGCATAGAGGGGAGGGGTAGATTGAATTCTCCTTAAGCCCCTAAGATTGGGTCAATAAATATACGTACGTGGATATAGTACATAAGAGGCTAAAAGAAAGAAAATTGGGAGAAAATGTTTGTAGAAAGAGAGATGAATTTGTTTGCTTTGTGTGAAATAAAGATGAAAGGGAAGGTGAAAAAAAAAGATCATGGGATTTTAGTTCCAGTATCCCCCCCCCATGGGATCTACCTTGACGTGGTGGGGGGGCTTGTGTGTCCGTCAGGACCGACAAGATGATCCTAAACGTAGGCTGGTGTGGGTCACCGGTGCGGCCCGTCGTGGGCCGTCCTGTGTTGGCTGGAGGGTGCCTGGGCCGGTAGGCATCGAGGCTAGGGTCTTTGCTCGCCGCTGCGGGGCAAACTTTCGGTGCCACAAGGGCTGCCTTTTAAACCGGGTAGTCCTGTGGGGGACGAGGTACCCCGTCCCCGGCGGCAGCGCTCGGCCCCTTTTGCCGATCCGGTAGGCGGTTTACCCGTGACCCCCGATGCCATTTTTATTAATTCATACCAATATATGGATAAACAAAACTCACTATGCCCCCCTCGAGTGGTATCCGACCAGTCCCTCGAGGCCTCTGCTGCTGGTCGTCCCCCCCCCCCTGACACCTCTGCCTGCCCAATGGACCTGGTCTCGACTTCTCTGCCCATTCCTCAGACCCCTACTACTAAACCACCCTCTACTCCCACTACTCTCCCTTGTACCCCTACCCCCTCCACAGCTTCTCCATCCTATGCCCCACCTCCCACATCTCTCTCTCCTGCTACCACCACCCCGCCTCCCCCAGGGTTCGGTCCTCATTATTCCTCATCCTTCTCTACCACTACCACGGCCTCTATTCGCACCCCTGTAATCTCCTCATCTCACCTGCCCCCTGCCCCTCCTTCTACCGTTCCTATTTCCAGCGCCCCTTCTACTACCTCTCTTCCCTTCCCTGTGTCTACCGCTGTCCCGACTCTCTCTTCCACTCCTACCACCAGTCCAGCCTCCCTCCCCGTCACATATGCATCTTCCGCTATTACTACCTTAGCTCCTTATGTCCCCTCTTCCTCTAGGAAGACTACAACACAGCCCCGAACAGGCTCCTCTCGTGGCGCGTCTCGCCCCTCTGCCCATGATCTCTTCTTTGCCCCTGCCCGCTGGGATCGCTTTTTTACTATTCCCCCCTCCACCCCCTTCGCTAAGAATACCCTCCTCTTCCAACGCTGCTTACAGGAACAAGTGGGCAAGGTCCACTTTCAAACCCGACCTGACCGTTCTCGCCTGGTACGTGTGGAGTCTGAGGCTCAGTCTCAAGCCATGGCCAACTTGTTGGCCCCATCCGGTACCCCCTTCTGTGCGACCCCTGACGACCATCTCAACACATGCACTGGCACTGTTGCAATCTCCCCACAAGACTACCCTATTGACGACAAGGTCTGGTCAGACTGTCACATTGACCTGCTGGACCTACTCAGCGAGTATGTCGCTGTCAACGTTCGCTGCTACACCTTGTCTCCCTGAGGTCGCCAGAAAAACTCCACCAATGTTGCACGGATCTCCTTCAAGCGCCATGAACTCCCTACCCATGTCTACGTTGGGGGCGTCATGCTCCCCGTCCGGCCTTATGTTCCCCCACCTCGCCAGTGCCAAAACTGTTGGCGCTTTGGACATCCCGAAAAACACTGCCGCTCCGCTCTCCGCTGCTCTTTGTGTGGCTTTACTCACACCCGCGATCAATGCCATACCACTACCCGGCGCTGCTGCAATTGTAGTGGACCCCATAATGCTCTCTACCGCGGCTGCCCAACTTACAAGTTTGAGGCTGAAGTCGCTGGTATTTGCTTCCGTGATGGTCTCACATTACGTGAGGCCCGTCAGAAAGCCCGTCGCCTAGTCTTCACCCCTTCTCCTCGCCATGTTGCTGTCTCCGCCTTTGCCCCTCATCCCCCAACCACATCCTCTTCTTCCCCCCCCGGTCCTCAACCTCCATCCAACCCCTCCTTCCATCCATCCCTCTCCTCTACCTCCTTCCTCTTCCTTCTCTCCCTCCCACCCTCCATCCTCCATCTCCTGCTCTAATTCTTTCGCTGTCCTCGACCCTGATATCCCTACCTCCACCACCACCCGTACTCCTGCCCCTCCCTCTCCACGCCCCCAGCGCTCCCACTCTACCAAGCGACACCGCTCTCAGACTTTGGTCTCCTCTCCCCCACCAACCACCTCTCCTGTTCCTGCCTTGATCTCTCCGCCGCCTCTCCACCTCTCTAAAAGGACTCGCCCTGCACCTCCCTCACCCGCTCCTTCCGAGGGTGATACCCTCGATGTCATCGCCGCGTTCATAAAGAACACGGCTCCCTTGTCCTCTCCCCCTACCTCCTTATCTCCTCCCCCGGCCCCTCCTATTCAGGTCGTGGCTTCTGTTCACCCACCTCCCAAGCACCTCCCTCCTACCCCGACTCCCCCTCCTCCACCTTCATCCTCTGCTGTCTCCCCTTCCCGACCCCTCCTCCAGGTCCCCTCTGCCCCCGGCGCTCCGTCCTCTCCCCCTTCCCCACTTTACTCTCCCCTCCCCTCCTCGTCCTACCCCACCTGTTCTTCTACCTGATCTCTCCTCTCTCTTCCCCTACCACCTGGTTACTCCCATACCGATCTCCTCTCTCAATCTCCTCCCTCTCCCCCTACCTCATCCACCCCTGACCCCCTTCCTTCTCCATCACCTCTTATGGATATAGACCCCGGTTCTTTACCCCCTGTGAATGCTCCTCCCTCACCTTCCCCCATTCCGAGTCTTATTCCCTACTGATCATGTCTGTTCTTCAGTGGAATATTCGTGGTTTTCGTGCCCATCGACAGGACCTTCGCCAACTCATTTCCTCTTATGCCCCCATGGTCCTCTGCCTTCAGGAAACGTTCCTTACTAGCCCACCCACCCCTATTCCTCAGTACCGCTTTTTTTCCTCCCCGCACTCTATCTCTTCTTCTGCTATCCTTCTTCACCAGTCTGTTGCTTCTATCCCTCTTCCTATCCCTACTACACTTCCCTGTACAGTCCTTCGTATCTACCTCCGTTGTTGGGTGTCTCTCGTTTCCCTTTACCTTTCTCCTTCCCAGCCTCTCGATCTCGATGCCCTCCGCTCCCTTTTCTCTAACCTCCCTTCCCCCCTCCTTGTGGTTGGCGACTTCATTTGTCGCCACACCCTTTGGGGGGATTCTGTGATCACCTCTCGAGGCCGCTCCCTCGACCTTTTCCTTAAAGACTTCGACCTTGCTATTCTTAATACTGCCGCCCCCACACACTTTGATCCCCGCACCCAGACTTTCTCCTGTCTCGACCTCGCCCTCTGTTCCCCTGACCTACTGCTAGATCTCCACTGGTCGGTTCTTGACCACAATCCCTGTAGTGATCATTTCCCGGTTCTTCTTTCTCCTACTTCCTACATCCCTCTCCCCAGTCCCCCTCGCTGGTGCTTTGGTAGGGCAGACTGGCGTGCTTTTGCCTCACTGTCTGCCCTCCGTCTCTCCTCTCCTAATTTTACCTCTTCTTCTGATATGTTGATCTACTTTACCACGTCCGTCCTCACTGCTGCTTTTGTCTCCATCCCTCGGACTTCCCGCCCCCTTTACCTCCAAATGTGTTCCCTGGTGGAACCCTGCCTGCACTACTGTCTTTCGCTTGAAACGGGCGGCCTGGAGTAGTTACCGATGTAAACGGGACACTCCCGGTCAGCTCCCGGCCTTTGTTAACTTTAAACGTGCCTCGGCTAGGTTCTGCCGGACCACTAGATTGGCTCAGTCCAACAGTTGGCGTGCTTATGTGTCTACCTAGACTTCCTCTACCCCCATTGTTTCAGTCTGGCGCCGTATTCATAAATTATCAGGTAAACACCCACCCTCCTTTGCTCCTGTACTTCGCCTCCCCCAGGGTGATATTGCTGAACCCCTCCAGGTTGCCACTGAACTGGGCTCGTTTTTTAGCAGCGTCAGCAGTGGTTCCCATCTTCCTCCTGAGTTTGCTGCCCTTAAGGCGGCACGTGAGCACACCCCTATTACCTTCACACTTTCTTCTAATACTTCATATAACACCCCTTTCTCCCCCTCTGAACTTACCTCTGTCTTAAAGTGCTGTCGTAACACCTCTGCGGGCGCTAATGGTGTACACTATCAGATGCTCCGCCACCTTCCTACTGTCTCCCTGACCTTCTTACTTACCCTTTATAACCGCGTTTGGCTAACTGGGGACTTCCCACCCCAATGGCGCGATGCACTTTCTTAAGCCTAACAAGTTTGGTACTCTTCCCCAGGATTATAGGTCCATTGCTCTGACTAGCTGTGTCTGCAAGCTCCTTGAGCGCATGATCAATCTCCGATTGATGTGGTACCTCGAATCAAAGAACCTTCTCTCCCCCACTCAGTTTGGCTTTCGACGTGCCCGTGGTACAGCGGAACCTCTCGCCCGCTTACAAACATATATTAATTCTGCTTTTGCCCGACGAGAATCTGTCTTAGCTGTTTTCTTTGATCTTGAGAAAGCTTACGACACTACTTGGCGCCATCACATCCTTCACCAGCTGTCCTGTGTCGGTGTCTCTGGCAACATGGGGGTTTTCCTCCATAACTTCCTGCGAAACCGTTCCTTCCGCGTTAGGGTTGCTTCTTCTTGCTCCCCCTCCTTCTGTCAGTACGAGGGTGTGCCTCAGGGCTCGGTCCTGAGTACTACCCTCTTCCTCCTGGCCATTCACGACATCGTTTCTACCCTCCCGCCTGGTGTCAGGTCCTCTCTTTATGTAGACGATTTCGCCATTTATGCCTCGAGCAGCTCCTCCTCCCTTCTCCATCGCCTTCTTCAATCTGCTGTTACTGCCACCTCCTCTTGGGCCACCGACCATGGCTTCCACTTCTCCCCTACAAAGTCTTTCTCTATTTACTTTTCACGGTCCCGTACTGCTTGTCCTCCTCCCCTTCTTTATGGCACCCCTCTTGAATATCGCACATCGGGCAAGTTTCTTGGTCTTATCTTCGACTCTCGCCTTACTTGGCGCCAGCATGTCCTCTCTCTCAAGGATACCGCCCTTCGCCGCCTCCGTCTTCTACAAACCCTCTCCCATGTGTCTTGGGGTGCTGACCGCAAGACTCTGCTTTCGCTGCATACTGTACTGGTCCTTTCTGTCCTTGATTATGGCTGCCATGTTTATTCTTCCGCCTCCCCCTCCGTCCTCAGTCTCCTTGACCCTGTTCATCACCTTGGTCTCCGCCTCGCTCTTGGTACTTTCCGATCTTCCCCTGTGGAGAGCTTATACACTGAAGCCTGCCTCCCTTCTCTTCCCCGTCGCCGGGCCCTCCTTTCCCTCCGCTGTTATGCCCGTTCCCTTCAATTTCCCTCCTCCGCTTTGCGTATCCCTCCTTCTCTGTCTGCAACCTTTGCCACCCGGCCTCGCTTACCTGTTCCCTTCCCCCTCCGTATGCGTGCCCTTCTGTCCCATCCTTCTTCTCCCTCCCTTAATCCGCTCCCATTCTCTGTTTCCTCTACTCCCCCCTGGCTCTCCCCTCACCTCTCCTTTTGCTCCTCTGTCTTCCCTATCTCCCCGAAATCTAATACCCCTTCCTGTGTCTTACGCTCCCATTTCTCGGCTCATCTTCCTACTCATTCTGGTAGCGTACACGTTTATACTGATGGCTCCAAGTCTTCTACTGGCTCGGGCTGTGCTGTCCTGTTTCCTGACACTTATTTCTAATACCGCCTCCCTCTTGAGGCCAGCGTTCTTACTACTGAGCTGTTCGCGATTATTTTTGCCCTCCGCCGCATCTTCCGCCTCACCGCTTCTTCTTATACTATTTTTTACCGACTCTCGGTCGTCCCTCTCCCTTTTATCTTCCTTTTCCTCTTCACACCCTCTTGTCCGCGACATCCAAGACTGGTTATTTCGCCTTTCTGTCTGTCACAAAACAGTTCGTTTTTGCTGGGTACCCAGTCATGTTGGAATCCCTGGTAACGATACTGTTGACTCTTTGGCACATGACGCCCTCACCTTTCCTACCGTTTGCACTTCCCCCCTTCCTGTTTCTGATTTTGCTCCTCTTCACACCCTCTTGTCCGCGACATCCAAGACTGGTTATTTCGCCTTTCTGTCTGTCACAAAACAGTTCGTTTTTGCTGGGTACCCAGTCATGTTGGAATCCCTGGTAACGATACTGTTGACTCTTTGGCACATGACGCCCTCACCTTTCCTACCGTTTGCACTTCCCCCCTTCCTGTTTCTGATTTTGCTCCTCTGTCTTCCCTATCTCCCCGAAATCTAATACCCCTTCCTGTGTCTTACGCTCCCATTTCTCGGCTCATCTTCCTACTCATTCTGGTAGCGTACACGTTTATACTGATGGCTCCAAGTCTTCTACTAGCTCGGGCTGTGCTGTCCTGTTTCCTGACACTTATTTCCAATACCGCCTCCCTCTTGAGGCCAGCGTTCTTACTACTGAGCTGTTCGCGATTCTTTTTGCCCTCCGCCGCATCTTCCGCCTCACCGCTTCTTCTTATACTATTTTTTACCGACTCTCGGTTGTCCCTCTCCCTTTTATCTTCCTTTTCCTCTTCACACCCTCTTGTCCGCGACATCCAAGACTGGTTATTTCGCCTTTCTGTCTGTCACAAAACAGTTCGTTTTTGCTGGGTACCCAGTCATGTTGGAATCCCTGGTAACGATACTGTTGACTCTTTGGCACATGACGCCCTCACCTTTCCTACCGTTTGCACTTCCCCCCTTCCTGTTTCTGATTACTTCCCAGTTTTCCGGACTTTCCTTTATACCCGCTGGCAATCTTTCTGGTCCACTCTTACCTCTAATAAACTTCGCGCTGTCAAGCCCTCTGTTTCGCCTTGGTCCCACCCATCTCATCCTACTAGACGTTGGGAGACTGCCCTGGCCCGTTTACGAATTGGCCACACCAGATTCACCCATTCCTACCTGATGTCCCGTTCCCCTCCCCCCGTCTGCCCATCTTGTGGCGTCCTTTCCTCCCTTCCTCATCGCCTCCTTTTATGTCCCGTCTTCGCAACCCCTCGTCTTGCAGCCTTCCCCCACCTTTCCTCCCTGTCCCGTGCCCCCCGTCTTGCTGACATCCTCGCTGAGTCCCCTTCCTTTTCCCTCCCTGCCCTTATATCCTTTCTTCGTACCGCTAACGACCTACATCTAATCTAACCCCTAGCCGACCCTACCCCCCACCTAGTCCTACTACCTAACCTTACTACCCCAATAGTGCCATATGGCCTTTGTTGCCTGGCACATTTTCCCCCCCCACATTACAATTACAATTACAGTTCCGGTATCCATCAATGAAGATGCTCTCCAGAACGTCAGCCAGGCAAGCCCAACCCCCCACCGTGGTGCCCGACCACAGCAGTTCCTCCCCAGTAAACAGCTTAAGCCTCACAAGCCCGGGCGGGGATTCGATCTGCCGACCAAGCGAATGCAAGGCTAGCGCGCTACCACTATACTAGCTAGGAGAGTGAATCTTAGTTTAGAAATATCATTGAAAGATAATCAAGTGTTGTGTAGAAGAAAGGCGAGAGAATGAGTGACCTTATTGGTTAATCTAGAAGTGCAGCAGTCTGTGTTGGAATGGAGGTTTCATAAAAACCAATATGTGTGAAAGTGAAATTTGGATGAGACTTGTTGATATGAGCGCATATGAGCCTGGTAGTGAAAGGGATGAAGAGGAGAGGTAAACTTTTAGGAATTATGTTGAGTGTTTGCAGAGTTATTAGAGGATATTACTGATAGTTGAAAATGTGATGGTTGAAAATGTTGTTGGTATAAATGATGTGCCTAAAAGAAATTGAAATAGAAGAAGAATTATTGGATTATGTGTTGAGCGAAGGATGGTGATTGGAAATGTAATATTTGAGAAGAATATTTATAAGTATATATAGGTGACATGAGGGTGAAAGGATTGTTGATAGAGTGATGATGGATTATGTAGCTGTATCCAGAAAAGTAATAGGAAGGTTTTTGGATGTGAGAGTGAGTGAAGTATGTATGACCATGAACTGGTTGAGATAAACCTGAAAATAGATATGAGACACATGCTATCTAAGATACCCTAGTTTCAATTGCAATTTTAGTCAAATGAAATGTCAGGAGGGTACAAATTTACTTGTAAAACACACGCACTTGTACCATCACAGACTGAAGCTGACTGCCATTGCCTCACAAAACGGCCTACAGGTACACATGTCAAAAAAGAAAAAGAAAAAAGTATTTGTGTGCTTTGAGTTCCTCTGTGTAGAAGTTGAGGAGGCAGTGGTACATTGGTCTAGCGTTCGGGTATGCGAGCCTAGGGTCACGGATTCGAATCCCCGTAATTCGCTGACCACTTTTCATTCTAAAGAGTATCCAATTTTATTTATTTATTTAATCTTTTTTTATCTTTTTACCCGTGGCGCCGGTAGGCTTCAAGAAGAGCTTAGATAGTTGGCCTCCGCCCGTTAATAGCGCGGGTTAGATTTTTTAAGTGACGCCTTGTTTCTTCTTATTGATAGGTTCATGCTGCTATTGGAAGCGCCTTGCGCATATAACGTAGCAGTTCCGGCGAGGATGGTGTTATGGCAGCATGTGGGTGATCTTAGGTCACTCGGCGATAGTATCGAAGAAAAGTGGCCAGCCCGTGCCGGGGCTCGAACGCGAGACCCTGAGCTGGTATGCCCGACCCCTAGCCACTAGGCCACCGCCTCCCCATACTGTCCTCAGACGGGACTTACAATGTTTATATGCATCTGAGGCTGTAGCAGTGATTAGCCTCGCACATTCTCAACATATTCACGAGAGAACCTAAACTTTTGAGGCGTTACTATAAAAAATCTGAAAATCCACGCCAAATAATAGGCGAGGCAAGTCCAGCTGTGCCTCCATAAGCCTACTGGCGCCAACGGTTAATGATATAGAAAAGAAATACTAGCTGTGTTGGAGGACCTCTGAGTGTCAAAAATTTCAACAAAAATTAGGTTTTAAAGATTCATTTGTTAATGGTGTCACTATATTAGCACATTTGATCTCATATATTGAGAAAACTATTTACTAATTTATTCATTTATTTGTTCAATTTTTTCTTGTATGCTCAATATGCTACAAAAATATTTGTTTGTAGATACAACATTACCTGGCACAAAATGCTTTCTTTGATACACAAATTTGCTTTGAATATACTAAACATAAACTTTTATTAATTGCTACGAGTTTGCAGGTTTATAAATTAATCTCCACATTGGCTGATGGTGCAAGGAAAGAAGGAGGCAGTCTTGCAGGTGTTGACTCGAGCAGCAGCCTTGCACAAAGTTGTTCTTCCGTCAGCTAACATTGATGAACTAAAGAAAAAAATTGATAGCAAGGCTAGTTAATATAGTCGTGAAGTGCACACACACACACAAAATGGAAAGATATAGATATTACAAAGCAAACTTCGTAGAAATGAGGAAATACTTTGAAAGTGTAAATTGGAGTTGTTTTGAGGAAACAGATAATGTACAGGTGAAATGGGATGAGTTTGTCAAGATATACAATATTGCAGTGGATAGGTATGTTCCAAGAGGGAGAATAAATTTGAAAAAGGGTAAAGAATGGTACAATGTTAAGAGTGACAGGGCTAGAAAGTGCAAGGTGAGTGAATGGAATAGATGGAGGAAAATAGAGACGGAAACTGCATGGAGACGTTATGTGGAAGCTAGAAATGAATGTGTAAGGATTTTGAGGACAGAAAAACAAAATTATGAGAAGGACATTATGGAAAAATGTAGGAGTGACTCAAGATTATTTTATAGACATATTAACGGAAAAAGGAAGAAAAGTGAAGGTATAACTGGATTGAAGGTTGATGGAAGAAAATATGACGAGGTACAAGAAATGGCGAAGGTGATGAATGAAAGGTTTCAAACAGTATTTACCGAAGAGGACGACCTTGACTTGGCAGATGAGGAGTTGACCGGAAACCAGTTGAGAGGAATAGAAGTAAGTCGGGAGGAAGTTATGAAATTGATGGAAAATTTGGATGTAAATAAGGCGGCTAGTCCAGATGGAATTTCAAATTGGATTCTGAAAGAATGTAGAAATCAGTTGGTGGATAAAGTTTATAGCCTGGTGAGGTTGTCGTTGATGAAGGGAAAAGTGCCAAAAGATTGGAAAAGAGCAAATATTGTACCAATTTACAAGGGTGGAAGTCGAGAGGATCCACTGAATTATAGACCAGTGTCCTTGACGAGTGTAGTAGGAAAAATATGTGAGAAGATTATAAAGAATACTTGGATGGAATATCTGGAGAGAAATGATGTGTTGACAACATGCCAGTTCGGATTCAGGAGAGGGAGGTCATGTTCCTCAAATTTGTTGTCTTTTTATTCAAGGGTCATAGATGTTGTACAAGAGAGAGATGGTTGGATGGATGGGGTCTACTTGGATTTGAAGAAGGCCTTTGACAAGGTACCACATAAGAGACTGTTATGGAAGATAGGGAGGTATGGAGGAATTGGAGGACGATTGTTGGAATGGATGAAGGATTATCTTCATGAGAGGGAAATGAGAACGGTAATAAGGAATAATAATTCTTCCTGGTTGAAAGTTACTAGTGGAGTACCCCAAGGGTCAGTGCTGGGACCGATCATGTTTGGTATATACGTAAATGACATGGTTGAAGGAGTCGACAGTCATATCAACTTGTTTGCCGATGACGCCAAATTGGTGCGGAAAGTGCAGAATGTGAGAGTGTGAGAAATTGCAAGAGGACCTTGATAAGATTGGTAGATGGAGTGAAAAGTGGCAAATGGAATTCAATTTAAGTAAGTGCAAAGTCATGGAATTTGGCAAAAGCAAAAGGAGAGTGAACTATAATTACAAAATAAAAAATGTTAGTTTGAAAAAGTCGAAGGAGGAAGTGGATTTGGGGGTGACTATTACGCGGAGTTTAATCCCGGATAGACATATAGATAAAATTACGGGAGAAGTGAGTAGTCTGCTAAGGAAAATCAAAATGGCTTTTTCGTACTTGGATGCCGATATGATGATAAAACTGATTACCGCTATGATTAGACCGAGATTGGAGTATACGGCGATTGTATGGTCCCCTCACACAAAGAAAAATAGTAGAAAATTGGAGAGGGTGCAAAGGGCAGCCACCAAGATGGTACTGGAATTGAGAGAGTTGACATATGAGGAAAGATTGAGGAAACTGGAACTTCCTACGTTTGAGAGTAGGAGAGAGAGAGAGGAGACTTGATAGGAGTTTATAAAATGGTGAACAACCTGGATAGAATTGATGGAGAGTTGTTAAATCTGGAGGCCAGAAGTACAAGGGGACATGGAAAGAGGCTGAAGAAGGAGCGTTGTATCAGGGACATCAAGAAGTACAGTTTTCCGCACAGAGTGGTCGACACCTGGAATGAATTAAGTGGAGATATTGTAAACGCCACCAGTGTACACAGCTTTAAAGCTAAGTTGGATAAAGTAAGATATAAAGACGGGACAATATGAGATTACTCCCCTCCCGTAAACCACAACTAGGTAAATACACACACACACACACACACACACACACACACACACACACACACACACACACACACACACACACACGCACGCACGCACGCACGCACACACACGCACACAGACACACACACACACACACACACACACACACACACACACACACACACACACACACATACACACACACACACACACACACACACACACACACACACACACACACACACACACACACACACACAGACACAGACACACACGCACACACCTGCGTCAGCCTCACACGGGCACAAGCACAGGCATTGCCAGTGTGGCACTGCGAAGATTGTCTGCAAGCCACGCTGCTCACCGGAAACATCGACGACGCACCAGATACTCAAGAGACGGCGCCTGTGGACCTAGCAGAGGCCCTTGCTGACCTAAAGTGACGCTCACGAGGCTGTCTGTTTAGCTACACTACTACTACTATAAGATCTACTTGATAGAGACAAAAGGACAGCATGTAGTATGTAGCATGTAGCATGTAGTATGGGAAAACTATTATGGAATTTGTATAGGAAAGTGAGAAAAACAAGGAGCATTAAAAAAAATTTACGCAGTAGTGAAATATTCGACTTTGTGAACGGATGCTAAGTGTTTATCAAGTTTTTTCTTAAATTATGCAATTGTAATACTGTTAACTATTTGTGCTGGGAGAGAATTCCAAACATTTACGATTTTATTGAAGAAAAAGTGCTTCGCTTCATTCGATCTAAAACGCTTACCAATGATCTTTAAGCCATTGTTAAGGATGGTGCTTGTGAGATCGGTAGTTATATAGTCGTTTATGTTTTCGTCGCTGGTTATTGCAACGTTTTCGTGTTCTGTTAGTCAACTTATACTTTGGTCACGGGGTTACAGAACACTAATTTCTAAAATGACTTTCATTAAAAATCTTTCCTTTTTCTATATTTTAATTAACAGATAATCTTTCCTTGCTCCTTCTGTTACATGATAACATCATCTTATCTCTTTGCTTTGACACATATAATCAGGCACATAAGTAATTCCTCTAGTAGCTATAACATATTCATAATTGTGGAGCAACACAATATAAGTAATTATGGAGCAACATATAATAATTAATTTGGGAGCAACATATAATACGTAATCATGGAGCAACTCATAATAAAGTTAATCAAAAGGCACACACATTATACATCATAAATCCTACATAAAATATCCTTGCACTAAACATCCTAAGGCTGCTTTTAAGACTGCGTTAGAAGAGAGCTTCCACTTACCCCAAATATTAGTAGCCCCATTGTGAGCTGAGCTGTATGAACCTCCTCAGGGGTGAGCCAGAGTCTATCTGACTCTAATGCAGTCTCTCTGGCTTTCAAAATCTTGGCCGTTACCTATTTTCTCCAGTCACAGCGACCGTGAGTTCCTAACTTTCAAAATGTAAGGCTATGTCTCTTAAGCAATTTTCATAAAGTTCTGTCTCTTTCGATTCCATAAAGTTTAGTTCTACAACGGCTGGCACTCCACCGACTTTTCCCTTGTGCCTTTCCTTACCGTTCGTCAAAGACACTTGAAACTTTCACTTTCTCCCCTCCGTGCCCAACATCTGGTTTATGGCTAAGGGGTCCCTCTGGCACCCTCTGACCCTCTCTGTTTATCCCTGTTTATCCTCTGTACAACACAACTTTGTGTGTCGACTCACGACAATGTTAATATTATCAAAACCATGGGGGAAAAAAAATCAATTAGGTCCCCTCGTAGCCTACGCTTGGATAAACTGAATAAGTTCAGCTCCTTTAGTCGTTCTTCGTAAGACTTGTTTCGCAATCTTGGGATCATTTTAGTAATTCTTCTTTGCATTCTCTCCAGCTTATTAATATTTTTTCTATAGTATGGTGACCAAAATTGAATGCAATATTGTAGATGAGGGCGTACGAGTGCATTATATAATGTAAGGATAACTTTTTCAGATTTATTCCGATGAAGCCGACCAGTTTGTTCGCCTTTTTTTTTTACAACGTCTGAACAATGTTTATCTGGTTTATCAGTGACGCCGACCCGCCAGCCAACCCGGAGGTAATCACACCACCTGAGCTTCCCGAGGCACGCCGCACGCCAATCAGAGAGCTCACCCTCCTAAGCGCCCCCATCAGTATTGACGCAGTTCCAGAGGCGATCGAGACCGCTTCACGCGAAATAAATATTGGTGGAGACGTCACACACACAAAAACACACACACACACACACACACACACACACACACACACACACACACCACACCACACCCATTGTGGTTATTGATTTCAATAGGGTAATTGTTAATTGATTTTGGGTACAATTGGTGGTGAGTAACTATGCATGTAACAAGCAGAGCACTGTGGGTTTGATTGAGCCGCCACGTATCCAGGCGTGACATCACTACGGAGGTGAGGACAATTACCAGCGGTGAATGGAGGAGTGAACAAGAGACCACCATTGCCAGAGCCCTGCGTGCCTTGTTCAGCCTGCCGTCTATCTACCTCAGCTGTTGGCACCTTACTCTCTATACTATCACTCTGTTTTTATTAAAGAGAAAAATCAAGACCTCTTCTTATTACTGCCACAAGCTATCTAGGTAGTATGGAGGGAAAAGGTACAGAAAGTTATTTCGACTTGAAGTTGAAGCCCGAGTACAACGGCAGTTACCCAGTCTGTGGCAGTGGCTGGAGAAGCTGGATCTTGTGTGCAAACTCGGAGGTGTCAAAGATGTGACGAGCGTCATCCCTCTTCGCCTCACTGGTGGTGCCTTTGCCGTGTATCTGCAGCTGTCCGAGGCCGATAGGAAGTCTACTGAGGAGATGAAGAATACACTGCTGGCTAGGTTTGCTGTGGATCCTTATGTGGCCTACGAACGATTCGTCAGCAGGGAGTTGCGTGCTGGAGAGCTGCCGGACGTGTACTTGGCTGAGCTGCGGCGCCTGTTCACCGGAATGAACGACAAGGCCCTTGCCTGTGCTTTCGTGGCTGGGCTGCCGGAGAACGTCCGCCAGATTTTGAGGGCCGGATCACACGCATGGAGTCTCTTGACCTGAACCAGATTTCGGCGCGTGCAAGGGAGGTCATCAGGAACGATGGCCCCCACGTGTCAACAGAGACGTGTCTTGCCACTATGGTGCGCCCAGGAGTTACAGCTTCAGCGGCTGCTGCGAGTACGCGGTGCTACGCGTGCCACTTGACACTGGGTGCTTGCGAAGCATCGCCCACGTCTGGAGCTGCAAAGCATGGAAGAAGGGTGCGTCAGCATAGTCACTAAGTGGTGAAGAGTGGCAATGCGAGGGAACAGGCACAGTGGGCCGTCAGCTTAGCAGCGGGGCTTATACTGACATTTGTGTGAGTGTAACTACTAAGAAGCCTCTTGGATTTATGTTTATTCTCGGTATGAACGGCATCAAGGCACTCGGTGGGATCACAGTGGACGCTCAGGGTGGAGTGTGCTTTTGTGTTGAAGATACTACGATCTGTGCCGTTGCCGACACCGTGGTGGGAGTTGATGAGCGTGATTTTAGTGCTACTTACGATCCTAGTACTAAGTCGTGGACGGCGGCTTGGAAGTGGTCTGAGGGTAAGAAGCCAGATGTTCTGAAAAATCATGTAGAGGCATATTTTCTGCCTCACGAAGCAAAAGACCTATATGAAGAAGAACTACATAAGTGGATAGAGGATGGTTGGCTACTCTCGTACTACGAAGGTAATTACGGACCAGTTAAGGGACTAATTCCCCTGCTGGCAGGGGTACAGCATAATAAGAGAAAAATATGATCCGTAATGGACTTTAGGAAGCTTAACACTCACATCGACGCGTTCACAGCCGATTCGGATTGAGGGAGTGGCGTAGACAGGGAGTGAACGTGTCTGTGATAGATTTAATTAAGGCTTACTTGCAGATTAAGATTCACTACTCTCTGTGGCCTTACCAGACGGTGATCTTCAAGAGCCAGGAGCATTGCATTACACGTTTGGGGTTTGGCCTAAACGTTGCCCCGCTCATAATGAAAGCAGTGTTAGATTGCGTACTTTAACAAGATCCAGTCGTGAGGGAAGGGACGTCAGCCTACATTGATGACATTTTTGTTAATGAAGACATCGTCGAAACCAACTGAATAGAATATCATCTTAACAACTTTGGCCTAACAAGCAAACCACACGAACGACTCGTTGACTGATCAGGAGTGTTGGGGCTGAGAGTGGGGGGGGGGGAGCAGGGTGGTCTCGCTTGGAGGATGGACAACGAGCTGAGTGATGTGCCGACTGAGCTGACGCGGCGAGTAGTGTTCTCGTATTGCTGCAAGCAAGTTAGCCACTACCCTGTGTGTGGCTGGCTAAGAGTAGCGACTGCCTTCATCAAGAGAAGGGCTAATCACATCACGGAAAGCTGGGATGAAGTGATCTGCGATGAAGAACTGAGAGAGCGACTGGAAGAAACTGTAGACGAAGTGAAAAAGAATGACCCCGTGCGTGAATGGTGGAACGCCGCGGGTGACCAAGCCAAGGTGTGGGTAGATGCCCGTTCTCTGACACTTGGTGTCGTGGTTGAGATGGATGGGAGTGTTATTAAAGACGCCAGCTGGTTGTGAAGGGAAGACTCCTGCCACATCAACATGGCCGAGTTGGATGCAGTAATCAAGGGTTTAAACCTCGCGTTTGCTTGGAAGGTCAGAAAGGTGGAATTGTTAACTGACTCGTCGACAGTGCACCGCTGGCTCTCTGTTGGCCTCATGGGAAGAAGCCGGCTCAAAACTAAGGACGCGAGTGAAATGCTCATCCGATGCTGTCGCTGATTGAAGATTGTGACCTCCGGCTGTCAGTTACTCGTACCTTCTGCTAACAACAAGGCTGACAGTCTAACACGCGTGCCTCAGCGCTGGCTGAAGGTCCCCACTACCTGCCCTGCACGAAGCAAGTCTTGTGACAAGATGCCAGAGGTACAACATGCTGCAGGTCATCCAGGCATGAAACGAGCTCTTTATTTTGCAAAGAGAGTCAACCCAGCAGTCACCCGGAGATAGGTACACGCTGTCGTCACCAACTGTGAAGCGTGCCAGTTCATTGACCCAGCACCCGTTAAGTAGCGGAAGGGAACTCTGGATGTGGAGAGATTGTGGCAGCGAGTCGGAATGGATACTACTGTGTGAGTCTCCGTTTTTGATGTGCACACGTTGAATTCGAAAATGGCATAGCTGAAAGATGCCATCGTACTGTGAAGGCCATCGCTGCGACGAAGGGCTGCTCTATAGATGAGGCGGTGTACAATCTGAGTCCTCGGGATGACCATAATACGCCGTTAACTGCGCCTGCCTTCATGTTGTACCGGTACTCTGTCAGGGTTCGCAGAGTGGACCCCTGTGAGAAAGAAGAACCGGAGAAGGACGGATGTTACCAGGCTGGGGATGAAGTATGGGTGAAGCCGCTTAATGTTCGATGTGATGGACAGCACAAAAGAGGTACAGTAAGCAGAGTAGTTTCAGATCAGGCTGTCGAGATCGATGGAGTCTCCCGCCACGTCAAAGACCACCGCCGTACAGTGCGGGGACCTAAAGTTGAAATGATCACCACGAATGGCGAGGACAAGGAGGAGCTACTCGTTCAACTTTATACCCAGGTTAATGCAAGTGAAGAAATTGACCCTGAGGAGGAAGAGGATGCTGAGCCAGACCGTGTGCTTCCGAGGCATTCGTCAAGAGTTAGAATACTTCGGGTGATGTGTGACTTTTGTGATAAGTATATCAGGGATGGAGTGTGGTTATTGATTTCAATAGAGTAGTTGTTAATTGACTTTGGTTACCATTGGTGGTGGGTAACTACGTATGTAACAAGCACAGCACTGTGGGGTTGGTTGAGCCCCCACGTATACAGGCGTGACGTCACCACGGAGGTGAGGACAATTACCAGCGGTGAATGGAGGAGGAGCGACCACTACCATTGCCAGAGCCCTGCGTGCCTTGTTCAGCCTGCCGTCTATCTGCCTCTGCTGTTGGCACCTAACTCTATACTACCACTATGTTTATTTATTTATATTGATATTAATCTATAATGATCATTGCTTACTTTCCTATTGTTATTTAGTATTTATTTCTTTTGAATCTACATAACATTCAGAACTAGTTAGAAAAAAAGAAGATCTAGGACATATTTCTATTTTGTGACTTCCTTATTGCTTCCAGGAACATGATAAGCAGAAGACTGAAGAAGGTATGTCAGTAAGCCAGAAGTTGACCAAAAAGGTATTAGAACTATTGGTGCTTTTCAGGTTAGTGCTATATTTATTGTTCCTTTTTTTATGATAAACAAATTAAATTCCCTTATTGGCATGATCAACAACAAGATGGTGATGAAAATTACTAATGTTTCATTTGCTCTAGAACCCCACGGCTGAGACTACGTACTCTGGTGATGTGTCTTAATTTCTTCACGGCATCAGGAGTGTACTTCAGTTTAAGCCTGAATGCTGTTAACTTCAGTGCTGATCCATTTATTTACATGGCACTGAGTGGATTAGTGGAGATCCCATCTTACGTGTTGATGGCAATATTACTGGCTTATGTGGGACGGAAGAGATCAGCCATTAGCAGCTTTCTTTGTACTGGAATTGCCATCTTCACTCTTCTCTTCATTCCATCTGGTATTCTTACAATTTTAAGGAAGTTTTTTTAAAAACCTACCAAGCTTATCATTCATTTTGTGTATTGCTTTATTCATCATGCATCTTTTTATCAGTAGACGAGACTTCTGGACTAGAGCTACAGGTCCTAAACTAGATCCCTGTTTCAGTCTAACTTCATTTAATGAATTGTCTATAATACTTCCTCCAGGCATTTCTAATACTGCTATCATCCTCCGACATTGTATCATGATCATCACTAAAACACTGTTTGCACAATATTGTAATAGTTTTTGATTGATTGCTGATGATGCCGATGACAGATAGATTTGATGTAACATCATGCAGGGTCCAAAATGAAGGATTTATTGGGGAGCTTTACAATGATATTTCAAGTTGTCAGGTCAGATCAAACTGGGATAGGGTGGCTATGGTTCATACTTCAAGACACGAGTATGGGCATCAAGCTGCTGGCGTATTGAATACTTTTCATTTAAGAAGTTAGGAAAGTCGTCAGAAAGTTGCTGACTACTGCTATGTATAGGAAACAAGCGTTGCTCCCTATTACCAGAGATGGTTTTATAGACCTTGAAAAGCTCTTTGTTATCACGCTGATTAGCTGTTATTATCCCTCTGTAATAAGCAGCCTTAGCTCTATTTAACTGTCTATTAAAAATGTTCTTGTGAGGCCCACCTCAGCTGCGTCCATGATAGGATGAAATTATACAAAAGTAAGGACGCCTGCTCTTCAGCCTCATAAGTTCTCTTCTCTCGTTTCGCCATAATAATATCATGATTATACAATGAGCGACAAGGCCTAATGTAGACACTACGAGTGCACTGAGGGGCGTGTTCATCCAGTAGCTGACCCAACACATGATTGTATTGAGTGACCATGTTCTCAACAGTGCAATAAGCAGACAAAGTTTGTCCAAGCTGAGACGCAAAAATATCTTGGCGAAACTGTTCAATGTTTACATCAGTAAGGCGCCGCAGTGTAATATTCAGCCACGGTGCAGAGGGCTTCAATACAGACAGCAAGCAATGCACGGCACAACGATCACTAATATAGTCACCGGGTAGTGCAGAATCAATCACGACAGATCCTGTACAGCGAGAGATCATGAGGTCAAGCATGTGGTCCAAAGAATGGGTAGTAAAGTTAACATGCTGTTTAAAACAAAACGTGGCAAGGATGTCAGTAAAGCGGGAAATGCCTGTGGCACCGGGCTCATCAACGTGGATATTAAAATCACCTACAACAAGGATGGAATGCTGCACATCTAAAAGAAAATCACAAAGCTCTTCAAAGTCTGACAAAAACTGAGAAAGAGGCTCAGGGCGCTGTGGTCTGTAAATAACTACAAGAGACAGCGCAGTGTTGGAGACAGAGAGCTTAAGATATAAAGCTTCAAAGCTACAGAAAGGACCCACCCGACCAACCTTATGACCAACCGTGGAACGCATCACAACAGCCAGACAACCTCCACGATGCTGTCCCTTCCGATCTTGCCTAATAACAACATAACCTGCAGGCTCGAGATGAACGAGCTCTTGAGTATCAGTATCAAGCAGTATTGCGCATTAATAAAACCGATGTTAAATTGCTTATCCAAACAAGAGGCGACTAGTGAACATTCCCTAAAGACTAATTGTTCTGGGTCTGCTTTCTGGGTTGATGAACAAACTGTTTGATAAGTGTACCAATCATCCATTTCGACCCATCTAATACTCTATCTTTGACATCCACTGGAACAACAAAAACGAAGAAAGAATAAGTGTCAAATTTTGACTTTAATTTTGTACAGTTAGTAGGCGTCACACCAACCACATCTTTAACATAATCAGTCAGCTCAGCATCTGTAGTAGCGAAATTAAGTCGACTCACAAATATTTTAGTGATTGGTTATAACAACACGAAGTCGTCTAGCATTTTTCTGAGCAGTCTCAGACGTGCCCGTCCCATTTATCACCTGCGTCTGGACACTACGGAGGGCCACGTAACACTGTCATCACCACCATTATTCATGTTGCAATCCCCTCCCGGTGCACTGGTGGTCTGAGCAGCCGGGCTGGCTACAGGGACAGAAGACTGACGCCACCGAGACGAATGTTAGTAGAAGCAGCAGTCTTCTGGCGGTCCTGCCCAGCAGTGTGGCGAGCAGTGCCTGGTGTCTGCTGATGAGAAGAGTTCTCAGAATCTCTATGCAGAGTGGATGCTACTACTGGAGGCTGTGCAGATACCTGTGTCTCAGTCCTAGCCACAGGACACAACTTAGTGTCAAGCTGCTCATGTGTAACAACTTGGGAGCGCAAGTCGCTAATCTTACGTGATACATCAGCCCTTAGTTCCTCAACAGTCTGCATTACAGTTGTTAAGTCAGGCGGGGAAGCGACTGGTGTTAAAGTAGCAGGCGGGAGTTAATCAAGCGAAGCAGCGACAAACACAGGCTTGATAGTTAGCTGCGCGAACTTCCGGCTTTGTAAGGCACTCACTACCTTAAACACCAGCTCTCGGCGCACAGGGAAATTGTCATCGGAATCAATAAGTGAGGCATCATAGTCAGGTATCAAATTAAGTATTACAGCCGCAGCCGTGGTACGATCACTCTTAGAGAAGCCATCCCACAACACCAGTGAGTCGACAAAGGAAGAAACAGGAACACCATTGCGCAGTTTGCCAGATACATAACATAATATCTCGTTAACAACAACCGGAGCACCATCTACGCATGCATAATGCCGGGCGGGTGAACCAGCGGTAGGTGCATGTCTGTCAGCACAGGCTAGGCAGCACGACGGAGATGTTTGCCGAATAGCAACATCGTTCTTGCCTTGCCGACATATAACACAATTAGTCATCACAAATAAATATAAGGACACAGGGTGACAATGATGGAACGAACATGGATGAGATAAAGTTCGAAACACCAACACGAGACAGAACGAGCATAAAACACACCAACCACAACGGCGCCACTAGAATACCACTATATTAAGTGGCAAATCGCTGGATCAATAAAAACATAGTAAGTTTAAGAATCAGGCAGAAAACATTAGAAATATTAAAACATTAAAAACTTTAAAAATAGGGAGAAGACTATAAACACGACATAAAAAGTCCGAGATAAACAGTCTCAGATCAGGATGAGGGGGAAACGAACCACTCACATTTGCCCACACAATGCAGAGCAATGGCAATGCACAAACATAGCACCAGATTAAAGGGTCAATGCACAGTAATGAGATTAAAAACCACCATCAAAGTGGGACAAGCTGTGCTGCACCCTATGAGGCAAGAAGGTGGTTGCAGCAGAGAGCCAGGAGCCACATGTCTATCCCATTCGAGTTGCAGAGAGAGAGAATGTGTGTGTGTGTGTGTGTGTGTGTGTGTGTGTGTGCGTGTGTGCGTGTGTGCGTGCGCGTGCGTGTGCGTGTGCGTGCGCGTGCGTGTGCGTGTGCGTGTGTGTGTGCGTGTGTGTGTGTGTGTGTTTACCTAGTTGTAACATACAGGAAAATAGCTATGGCCGTACTGTCCCGTTTCAGAATCTATTATTATCCGATTTGCTTTTGAAATCATGAATATTTCCTATATTAATCACTTGCGCATCAAGTTTATTCCAAACTTCTATGCTTCTATATAGGAAGCTGTATTTTTTGTAAGACCGTCTTATAGTTCTTTTCAGTTTCTTCTCATGTCCTGTATTTTTGTCGTCCCACACAACCAGATCTTCTCTTTAAATTTTTTCCTGACTCTTTGAGCTGGCTCTATACACTGCTATAAAGTTTTCTCTTCTTTTCTCAAGAGTTGGTAGTGTCAACCTAGAAAGTGTTCTCTCAATTGTTGGCATTTACTAAACAAAGTATTGAGTTTGATGTTTCACTTAGCAACCATTTGTATGGAAAATATTAAGCAACCAGTTTATATGTATATATGACTTGTATGTTGCACTGCAATGGGCAAAAAATTACATGGACCAATAAAGAATGATTGCAAAGTCTTGTGAAACTTGATAATTTATGTATCCATGTTTTGGAATTCAACATGCTCGCTGTTGTTGTAAGAACCACAATTTTGCAGACATGTGGCAGATTAAGATGGCAGTGGCAATGCTGGGTAAGATGACCATCAGTGCTGTGTTTGTTGAGTTATTCCTCTATGCCTCGGAGGTCTTCCCAACAGAAGTACGCATCCAAGGGCTTGGCACTGGACTGTTTGCTTCCCGATTTGGCAGCATAATGAGCCCATTCTTTAATGATCTTTTAGTAAGTACTATTCTATTTCTTATGTTAGTTAATTGGTACTGATATGTTATTATCTCATGCTTGACTTTACAATATCATAGTATTTAGTAAGCATTGCGTTACATAAGCTTAAGCATCTAGGAAGGTTTAATGTGTGATGAGGTAGTGATATACATAGCTGTAAATGTAGTGAGGCAGCCACAGGGAACAAATGGCAGCTCGATTGAGTTCACTTGGGGCTAGACTGGGGAGTAGTAGTAAGTAGTGCCTGTTCATTTTAGAATGAGGGGAAAAAAATTAAGCAAAAACTAAGAAAATAATGAGCAGAAGGAAATTGATGTCTTAGGTATACAAGTAATCTATATATTAATAAGTTTTGCAGACCCAATGGTTTCAAAAGTAGTATGTAATAAAGCAGAATAAACAAATAATAGTAGTGCATGAGCTTAGATATCTTGCTTGGTTTGATTTTATTCAAGCTTGGAAACATGGCGGGAGAGATATGAGTAAGAGATAGGCATAGGATTTATGCAGTAGAAATAAGTCATGTAAAAGGTTCCCATGGTGTGAACTAATTCAGTGGCAAACCGGTATCAGAAAATTACTTTGAAAATCATTATTGCAATAGTATTTCTTTAGAAATTAACTGGTTCTTCCTCTCCCAAAAAATTAACTCCTTAATATACTTTTTTAAATTTTCAATACAGTTAAATTGGTACTTCTATAGATTTTTCTCATGTGATTTAAATTATACATGGGTTATAATTATAGAGTAAAAAAAGATACCTATTGATAGCTCTGCCATTTTCATAATTTTTTAGTTCATCAGATGTTTACCATTGGAGCAACAATTGATATGTGCAGGATTTTCATGCCTTTAAACCTCATATTCATTCAGAATAACCAAATACAAGACAACCTCTACTTTTGTTCCTCGAATGAAGCTTACTGGTGGACTTTTGCAGATGCGAGTCAATTCTTTAAGATGTATATTGATCTAGATAATATTCCTTCATATATCCAAGGTTTGAGACAAAAAAGAAGTGCCAATTAATGAATGTGTGGGTGGTGGTGGTGTAGGGGTGGCAACAAGACTTAGAATGTGTCGGTGGTGGTGGTGTAGGGGTGGCAACAAGACTTAGAATGTGTGGATAGTGGTGGTGTAGGGGTGGCAACAAGACTTAGTTTTTTGGATTTTTATTTTAATGTCAGCTTACATTCGTAGGAGGTACTGTGATAGACATACATCAGTAGCTTCTAAGGAGGTGAACAAAAAGAAATTGTAGAAAAGAAGTGCATAATGAATTATTTTGTTTGTTCTATGTTTAAAACCCAAATAGATTGAGAGACAACAATAAGAAAAGTATTGCAGAGAGCACCACATGATTTGGTATGGATGTACTGGCATATTCACCTAGCTGTAGTATACAGGGCCTGAGCTACACTTGTGTAGTCCCGTCTCCGTATCTATATTTGTCCAATTTTTCCTTTAATTGTACATTCTTTGCCATTAGTATCACTCCCTTCAGTCCATTTCAAGTATCTATACATTTCTGGGGAGAGCTGTACTTTTTTGTATTGTTCCAGCTAATTCCTTGCTCCAATTTTTCTTGTCTCCTCAAACATTTAAACTCCTTTTCTTTTTATTATTGTTCTTTTCTGTTTGTTTCTTCCAGATTGTTCATCAATTTATATATCTATCTTTTTCTGTTAGTGTTGTTAGTTTCATTTCTTTTAATATTACCTAATATGTTAGGTCTTCTAAATCAGGCACCATCCTAGTTGTAATTTTCTGTATATTTTCCATTATCAACACATGCTTTTTCTTACCATATTACTTTTGCATGTTTTCATTTTGATCTAATAATTGTAGTTCTGATTTTTCTCATCATAAATATATCGAGGAAGTAAAAAGCCATCCTGAATATGTCACCAAATATCTAGTGATACGTTGTCGTGTATTAACACTTCCAAATCTTTCTCTTCTTTTTCTATTGATATAATATTTTGCCCTCGTGGGTCTCATTTAACTTTTTCCCATTGCCAAAACATGGTACTTTTTTTACATTAAATTCTGTTGCCATGTCTTGCTCCATTCGTATATCTTGTTTATGTCATTCTGTAACTCCTCTCAATCCTTATAGTTTCTTATCTTCCTTAGTTAATTTGTATCATCCGTAAACAGACATATACAGCTGCTTACTCATTATGTCATGCCATTTACTTGTACTAGAAATATCATCCGTCATTACTGGTAGCTATGGACTAGGCTCATCCTTTAGCCAAATCAGTAGTGGATCTTATCTCCCTCCACAGTTCACTAATATTAAATTGACTGCCGAAGAAAACCCTATCACCTTCTCTTTATCATCCACAGAGTCATATAGTGCTCCTTTTCCCTCCCTTGAATTATTATCAGCTCTCAAGTTCTGCCATATGCCATATATACCTGTGAAGGTATTAATGGTATTCATACCCTTATGCTTCAACAATGACTAGGCAAGATATGTCAGGTTGTGTGTGAAAGGTTACCCTTCCCACCTGTCTTTGGATGCATTTTTTAAATTGGAAAGTGTTTACTGAATAGAGAGCATGAGCAGGGATATTGAAGTATTTGTTCCATCGGCGTGGACCAAAGAAGCTGGATAAAGGAAGGTGATTAGTGTCAATGGATGGGCGTTAGGGAGGGTAAGAGAAAGAGGGGACAGTCTGGGTTATAGAAGAGCGAGAGGCCAAAGTAGGGTTGGTGAGTAGTTTTACTTTTTGGAGGTACATATGGTTCTAAGGTGGTTATAATAGAGGAAGATACAGATGTAGAAATAGGGGTTGGTGTTGGTGTTAGGGAAACAGATATAAGAGGTGAGGGAGTTGACAGGTGAGTTTTAGGAAAAGAAGGGAATAATGGGAGGTTAGAAAGAAAAGATAGATGAAACAATGGGAAATAAAGCTAGAAAAAGGCCAAGCGAAAATTGATTGGACCAAAGACCGAAGTCCGAGGCATCGAATCATCAAGCCTCAATTTCTGGTCCCTTCCACAATGGCAATGGGTCTGGAAACAGAGGGGACTGCACTACTGAGACACTAATCTACTGGCAAACTTGAGATGTTGTAGTCATCTTGAAATGAGATGATGATGTTAGCTCATATTGTGGGAGTCCATCCATTCATTCCATTCTCCATGCATGTAACCTTTGAAAGGCTTGTTTATTCATACATCAAGAGGTTGCAGTTGACATGTTAATCCTCCTGGTATTAGTGCTAATTTTGGGTTTGATTTAAAGACCACTGCAGCATCAGAACTCCACTAGCTAGTAACCCGAAGCTGACCTTATGAGACGCAAGGTGCATCCAATAAACCATCAAATACGTTTTATTTTTTTATGGTTTCCGGAAGTGAACAATATCCACATTTTATACTGAACCAGAAATTAAACTGAAAACGTTAATAATGTCTGCGGAGAGAGAGCCCAGATCTTGATAACCACAATGAGTAATTTTTTATATGGTGATAACATGGCAAATATCATAGTTACAACACATCAGGAGAAGATGTTTATTTAAGAATACATAGTTTCCTTACGCAGTACTCATTCATAAGGACATATAACTCAAATTCGTAGTTTGTATTGAAGTATAAAATGACCCAGTAAGGTTCAAACATACATTATATATACCACAATACTGCATGTTGGACTTATGAACAAGTGGATTTACGAACTACTTCTTGGAACCAAACCTGTTCGTAAGTCGGTAAACTTTCTGTACACTCCTTAACATCTCATTCTCAGGCATTCTTTATGTGGCTAATCCATCTTAGGGTCCTGCATTTGACCCCCTTAAATTACTACACATTCAGTCATCTCTACAAGACAAAACGGTATTATTTTGCATCTTCACCTGAAGTTATATTTTTAACATTATCAGATACATTCTGAGAAGGTTTTCTTAATTACATTTCCATCGCAAATTCTTTGTTTTTGAGATATTCAGTGTTTTCTATGAGACCTTCTCTTCGGGAATCAGGTAAAGCTTTGTTTGGGTTGAACAAAATTCTGTTATTTGTCAATGTAGGTTAAGGTTTGGTTAATTTAGGTTTTATGTTATGTTATTTTAGAAACTATCAAATGTTTTCGATGACCAAAAAATGGGGATTGGGCGAGGTGCAGACGCCATTTTTTTTCTCTCGCTTTTTCGTAGCCACACGCCGGATTTTGTAACAATCAGTGCATTGCGTGTTCGTCAGTAGGTCATTGTTAGGTTATGTTGGTGATTCTGTCATCTTGTTTATATTTTGTCTTGCCCACCCTAGAACCCTGCATTCCTACAAGTCCCCAAGCTTGTTAGGGTGATAAGGATATCTTATTACATATGCATTTGCGACGGAAATGAATGTCAAAATTATTCGAAATGGATCAAAATCTATACGAAAAGTGTGTTATTTATATCTAGGTGCATTCTGGTGAAGATGTAAAATTTTACCGACAAAACATTTATTAAACACACTTTCATTATTTACATTCTTCTTCCAACACAGGCTTTTCTCATATAACTCATTTCAGATGTTTCAGATATTTTATCTTTCAATTTAATTCCACACTCGTTGCAAATTTTGATTGTAATATTTGTTTTGACAGTTTCCTGTGCACCCAGTGTCCATGCCTATAGTGGTTGGGGGACTGTCCATTCTGGTCAGCCTTTCCTCATGTCTGCTTCCTGAGACGAAAGGAGCAAAGCTGCCTAGCCTAGTTGAAGAAGTAGAAGGTATTTCTAACTGGTGCCTTGAATTCAGTCTTCTTTGTATTCAAACTACTTATAACTATACATTTTCTGGACAACTCTTATCACAAAATAGCACAGCTCTAATTAATTTTGGATCATTTATTCCAACTTTAATTTTGGGTATTTCATCAATATTGATTGAATGGCTTCCATACACAAAGGTGAGCCATTTGCTGAGAAAGAAAATTAAGCTGTTAAGCCATGGAACAAAAACTTCAAAGAGTAATAGAGACAATAATGCTTGGTATAACATGCAGATATAAGAAGAGAGCATATGAACCAAAGTTGAAAACATCTTAATCACAATTAAAAGAAAAATGTGGATATGGCAGAACATCTTATGAGACGAAGAGATAATAGATGGACGGTTAGAGTTATAGAATGGCAACCCATGGATGGTAAAAGACGGCAGAGCAGATAGAGAACTAAATGGAGAGATGAAATAAGTTTTGCTGGAGTAACTTGGAACAGACAGGCATCTGACAGAGATGAGTAGAGAAGGTTGTGGTAGGCCTGTCCTGTAGTGGACTCATAGAGGCTGATGATAATGATGACTGAAGGAACTAGAAGTAAGGTAAGAAAAATATAAGATGAGGCAAGAGAGAGGGGAAAGAAAGGAGGGTAATAGCAGTGGAAGAGGTAGTTGTATAAAAATAGTAGTAGGAGAGAAAAAGGTATGAGTGGAAGTAGCAGGAATAGATGTAGTAGTCGGAGAGGTAGTGTTGGTCACGGTCTATCTGGTGTTAGTGGAAATGCGCTGGGAGGGAGGAACCTTTTGGAAGCCACTTAGACGGGATTCTTGTTTAGCTTCTTTGAGTGTTAAGCCATGTTTGAAGCAGAGGGCAACATCCTCCAATTCAAATTTGTAGACGGGATAGTCTTGAAAGAAAACATTATGTTCTTGAGTGCAGTTTAGACAGATGCATTTTGTTGAAGGGCAGTTTATACGGGTATGGCCAGGTGAGGCACAAAGAGGACAACATGCAGTGGCTCTACAGTATTTTGCTGGATGTCTAAATATCCAGCAGTTTTGGCACTGCAGAGGAGAGGAATGTGATACTGGAATGTGAGAATATGACAGTAAGATGATTCATTTGATTCGATATATGTGTGATATGTATTAGGCAGCATAGTGATAGGCAGTAGACACCTGCTGCCCGGTGGAATACTCCTAGAGAGGTACGGTAATGTAGGCAGTGCTGCAGACTGAATGATTTCCCGTGTCCTCTCTTCCCGGTTCCCTTAGTGTGTCATTTACACAAGAGAGCAGCTGCAGCCTGCCCTCAAATGACAACTTGTACTACTACCTACATAACACTACAGGCACCTTACACTTTTACACCCATCGACTCAAATTTATCATAATGGCCTCACCTCGCCCAACCTCGGAGACCCCATCTAGAGAGAGCACCACAAATGTTCGCATGTCGAATAGCCCCTCTGATAACAACCTTGGGTGTCTTGACACTTTCTCTACTACTTTTTCTATTGATTTCTGGAATATTCGTGGCCTCAGGTCGAATTTCCAATCTGTGGTACACCATCTATCCTCCACTTAACTTCATCTTCTCTTCCTAACTGAAACAGTTATCTGTGGCTACTGACAGCCCTATGGCGTCTGCATCCATTTTTCTCTCCCTCCCAGCTGTTTGCTCTGTACAGGAGACTTATCCGTCCATATATGGTGTATGGCTCTCAAGTCTGGAAGGTTCAACTCATACAGCCTTATCAAACATGGTGGAGTCTAAACTTACTCTCCTCTAACTGACTGTCTTGATTCCCGACGCAATGTTGCATCTCTATCTCTTTCCTACCGCTATTTTCTTGCTGACTGCTCTTCTGAACTTGCTAATTGCATGCCTCTACCCCTCTCGTGGCCTCGCTGACACAAGCTTTCTACTTGTCCTCATTCTTATTCTGTCCATCTTTTTAATGCATGACGTGAACTCTTTCAAAAGAGGAGTGTCAAGACACCTCTAATGCTAAACTGCTCCACCTCCTGCCTCTATTTCTCCTCCTGTCCTCTTTACAGGGTCTAGCGATAAGCAGGATATTTTTACGTACTTTTGACGTCCCTTAGCCAGTACCTTTTTATTATTCTGACTGAAATTAGATCTGAAATTAATGAAGTGGTTGATAAAACTGGAAGGGGATGGATGTTGTTGCTGATGGTACTGTGTGGGGAGAAGAGTTCATGGATGCTTGACATGATGAAAGAGTCCTTGGAGAAAATGTATACTTGGTGTAGACACTAGAGCATGTATATAAAATGAGTTCTTTATTTCTTTTATTTATTTTTACAGGAGCTGCTGTTGCAAAGGACTGACTTAGAAAAATCAGAAGCCTCCTATGACGTCAATTAAAATGTCTTTGTCATTGAAAAATATCAAAACAATTCTGCAGTACCAGAGGATCTGTATATCAATGGTGCTGTATCAGAGCAAATGGAAATAGAAATCCGGCCAAGAGCAATAAAACAAGTAAGAAAAGGTCTACTTGTATCGCCTGTTTCCAAAAGAAAAGAGAGCAATCAAACAACGGGATGCCAAATTAGGGTAGCAGATGTCTTGATACTACTTACATCTACATCCCATATACTTCTCAGGTCACCTAAAATCGATTTTTCACTTTGGTCCTCAATAACAAAAAAAAATTGCGTCATTTACCACTCATTTTATAGCACTAAATAGTAATTTACGATATGTATGTGTATAATAGTTTCCAATTGATTAATAAAGACGTATGTTTTCATACATTGACAATTTTATTTTTCAAAATGAAGCACTTTTTCACAAAACTATTGCTTATTGTATATTTTTAACACTAAAATCAGATTTTTTCTTCTTCAAGAAGTAGATGTGGTTGACTTTAATATATCTTATAAGGTGAGTGTACATAAAGTGGGAAGGTGTGAGGTAATTTTTGAGGAGAGATGTAGGAGGTGAAAAAGTTTATGTATTTGGGAACAGTGCTATGCAAACATGGAGAGATGGAAGGAGAAATAAGAGAGAGAGGACTGCGAAAGGCAGGTGTGCCACTTGCAAAGATTATAAAAGGAGGAAATATGTACATGGAGGTAAAGAGAGATTTAAGGCAACATTGACATATGGATCAGAGACTTAGGTCCGGTTCACACGAGACACTTTTCAGTGGTCAGTGGCCGCCATTGAAAAATGGTCGCCATTAAAAAAGGGTCACCACTCCGTGGCCGCCACTGATGAGGTCAGTGTAATTATGGATCTCATAAAAGTAGAAGCTGTCTACGCTCTCTTGGTGAAGATGAAGATGAAGAGATGTGTGTGTTCTATTTTGACAGCTGCTACTTTCGTGAGATCCATGATGACACTGACCTCATCAGTGGCTGCCACCGAGTGTTAACCCTTTTTTAATGGCGGCCACCGACCACTAAAAGTGTCGTGTGAACCCGGCCTAAGTCTCTGATCCATATGTCAATGTTGCCTTAAACCTCTCTTTACCTCCATATACACATTAGACATACAGTTGGGCACATCGATCAAGAGTTCGTGCTTGAGAGATGAATTATCTGAAAGGAAAATGGAGCATGACAAGACGGGGCGGTGAGAGCAACGAGAACAAGTATGAAAGATGTGCTGTGAAATCTTGTGCAAAGGAAGTGAAGTGTGGTTTAGAGGAATGGGGGAAAAGAAACACGTTGAGATGATTTCGTCATATGGAGAGAAAAAGTGAAGAGTTTGTGAAGAAAGTGTATGTGAGTGAAATCGAGGGTCCAAGGAGAAGAGGAAGGCCACTCGTAAGATGGAAGGATAGGGTGAAGAATTACATAGGTGAAAAACGTTGATGATAGAGGGAGGAAGGATTGAACTAGCAAGGAGAGAATGTGCAGATTGGGAGAGGTGAAGGCTTTTCTACCGTGGCCATTCCCTTGTTACGTTTCTGTATGGACCGAAGCATCAAAGACTATAGATACATAGAATAGATAGATAACACAACTTAGTGATCTGATCCTTCACACATCCCTCTCACTGCCCTAGCATTCAATACATCCTTCCTCAATTTCTAGTCCACTGCTTTGTAATCAATCTACTCTTCTGCTTATCCTTCTCAACTATCCTTCTCCATGTGTGTGGATCATTTAATGTTGAAAAAAAATATTTGCCAAGAACAGCTTCCTTTATATATATATATATATATATATATATATATATATATATATATATATATATATATATATATATATATATATATATATATATATATATATATATATATGGGGAGACATAAGAAAAATTGCAAAAAGAAGTTTGCTTGTACGATACAAAAAAATACAGCTTTCCCCAGAGAAGTATAGATACTTATAATACCTCTTTCAGAGTGACCGTCTGGAAAAAAAGGGGAGTAAATTGTTAGGGTTATGTATTGTTATAGAAATGAAAATGTTAACTAAGAAGAACGAGGAGGGTTTGAGGGTTCAAGGTTAAGATGAATATGGTGATTGGTGACAGCAAGATTCTGGGGAAGAATACGAAGAAATGCCTTACTAATGGTATTTCAATAAAGTACTTGAAAGAAACATTCATTACAGTAGGATGTGAATAAAAGTTACTTTTTTCTAATTATTCTATGCAGATTTGTGTACAGCAAAAACAAAAGTATGTACCATCGCTCCAAAAGGTATCTGAAAAATGGGGTGTGATGGCTCTCCATTTTTCAGATACTTTTTGGAGCGATGGTACATGCATTTGTTTTTGCTTACGACACTGATGGGTTGGTATGCCTGAGTAGGCGTTGATGCTGGATCTGCTTATGATATCAGTAGTTTATATTTACAAGTGTCTTTCTAAATTGCTATACGTTCTACTGTAAAGTTTAGTTTCTTATATTGCAACTGGTTTGAAAGCTGGATAATCATTATGCTCATCATAAATGTTGCTCGATATGGATCGCAGTATCAACGACTAGTAGATGTGTCACAATGGCATTGACCTCAAACACTGTTTACACCTTGGAGGAAGTATAAGAGGAGAGGCCATGACGTCACACGAGTGAAGCCGCTATAAGCTCCGCCCACCTATGCAAGTCAACCCAAAACATTGCTCTGCTGACTAGAACCCCGACACTCACCCACCTCAATACTTTGTCATTATGCCGGCTTGTTCGGTCTATGGCTGCACCAGGAGAAGTGAGGATGGAGAAATATCATGTCACCGGTAAGGTGTAGAGATTTTCACGGCCAATCATTGTATGAAATGCTAGAAAACTGGGTTAGATCATGAGCGCGCCAAAATTTGCAGGAAATCGTAATGACGAGTTGTCTTCATAATTTTACGCACAATTTATCTTATGTGAGATCTCCATGCAAATAAAACAAATTTAAGTAATGCATATATCTATATGTATCATCAGAAGTGCAGTGAACATATACTATTGACTATTAAAAGTCAGAAATGTAACTGTATGTATATTTTATCATTCCTTTGTTGATCTCATTTATATAAAGATATTTAAAGGGTTCAAATACTGTAAAAAAGGATCAGTAGATGCCTTGTTGTTTCATAAGTAAAGGCGATCACATTGCTTATAGAGACTTGTTCACGTCACTCTTTGCTGACAAGAGAAGCGCGCTCGCAGGATGTGATCGAGGTGAGATCTGTTTATTTCTTATATATTGTGGTATAAATTGACTTATGATGATTTATTGATTGTATGCATTACTTGAAGTGTATGACAATGCCATGAGAATGTATGTGTATTCGTTCTGTGACTGGAAATGTATATTTTCAGTTCTTTACGACATGGTAGAGCCAGCCAGACATGGCATAGCCAGACATGGTTATGAAAAGAGAGGACTGAGCTTCAATAAACGTCATCGGGAAATACGGGTTTCTGTTCACCCCGGTGAGGAAGCATGTCCTGCCATGCCTGTAAAACAGTTCACATTAATTAGAAGCCTGCGAAAGCCGCTACAGTAAAGAACTCGTCTCAACAAATGTGAAGATTGCTACGAGACGAGGGGACGCCACCTCACCCTAAGAAATCCCTTGTGTCAGCATTTCTGCCCCGGATACAAGCCGCACCCACAACAACGCCACCCCCACAGCCTCCATCTTATAATGCATCAAGGTCACAGGCAAGAGATTGTAGCTACACTGTAACAGTTCCTATATGGTAATATTGCCCTAAAATAGATTTGAATAGAGTGGGTAATCTAGAAGTCAGGATATTTGTTCAGTGTAGCTACTCCCTCAGTATATTTTTTAATAATGTCTAATATTGAGGAGAAAGGTGCCGTAGGTGGTCTGATTGAAGATGAGAGGGAATGGCAGGCGGGTAGAGGCGTACAGAGCCATGTTGGAGGTGCTAGGGAGAGATTGCCAACCGCGAAAGGGAAGGAGTATAAAATTAGTCAAGTTATAGAGAAGGTGGGGTTCTTTCAACGCAAATGGAAAAAATTTGTAAACAGAATTGGTAAAGGTATGGAAGAAGTATCCAGTCTCATGCACTTAATCAAAATGTCTGATGAAGAAATGGAATTGTATGCTAACTATGTTAGTGCATGTATGGAACTTAAAGATCTTAAGCAAGAAGAGTCGGATGAGTTAGATGAGTTAGAGAACCTTAAAGTAGATGAACAGATTCACCAAGTAACTGTAAAGGATTTAAAGAGTAAGAAATTGGAGATACTAAGTGGTAAAGAATCTGTATTTTCTCATGCTAGTAAAGGTTCCAGTAGACATTCTAAAGCATCTAAGGCTTCCTCTGCATCATTACTAAGAAGGCAAGAAGCGGCAGCTAAATTGGCCATGCTTAAAGCGGAAATAGAACATCATGATAATGTAGCTGAGGCACAGGCGTTAGTGGCAAAGAGTACAGCTGAGTTAGCCAAAAGAGAAAAAATGGGAGACATAGCAGCGGTCAGTGCAGAGCTAGAAGCTCTAAATGAAGTTGAAGAGGATGATAGAGGGATGCTTCCAAGTGATGATGAAAGTGTAGGGAGGCAACAACATCTTCAACAATATTTAGAGGTACAAAGCAAAGATGTATCGCTACTGCAGTCTGATTCAGAGATAGATGAAGCCATGCCTCATAAATGTGTTACATTCTTCCCTAAACATGGATCTAAGGGTAAATCTCATAGTCTAATGAATGAGGAAGGATTAGGTGTTAGTAGAAGTACAAACGTTAATGCTCAAGCAATGAATCTCAACCCCTTAGCTCATAGTTTCATACCTCCTAGTAACTATACTCCTACTAATAATGTCAAACAGTCCTGTCAGTCTCTTTCCACTCCTGGTAGTAATCCTGTTACTTATATACCTGTTCAAGGATGGAGTTTACCTCCAATAGAGCCTCCAATTTTTAGTGGAGAACCCATGGAATTTCCACTCTGGATAAAAAAGTTTAAAACCTTTGTGGAAGCTAGGACAACTGATGCATCAGAGAGACTTGCATATCTTGACAAATATACAAGTGGTGAGGCAAATGAAGCCATAAGAATGTTAATGTATTTTAAATACTAACCAAGATTATGACACAGCAAAGAGAATTCTCTGGCAAAGATTTGGAAATGAAAGTGTAGTTGCCAATGCTTACATGAAAAGGTTGTCAGGATGGCCACAAATTCCTCAAGACGATGGTCCAGCCCTAATGAAGTTTTCAGATTTTTTAGAATGTTGTAGGGCAGCTATGCATTCTATTCCTCACTTGTCATTTCTTAATGATCCCAGAGAACATAGGAAATTACTAACAAAACTTCCTAAATCTATAATTAATAGTTGGAATGCAAAAATAAGTGAACATTGTTATAGCAGTTCTCAGTATGGGCCAGGGCAGTACCCACCCTTTGAAAGGTTTTGTAAATTCATCAACTCACAAGCTCATGCAGCATGTGATCCTTTTACTTCATACAATGCTGTGGTCATGGAAGCAAATGACAGTGGTAAAGGCAATGCAAGCTTGAACAGGAATAAGAGTAATAGGTCATATACCATGACTAAATTTAGAGGAAGTAAAGGTTTCATTACAAAACCATATGAGGAAAGGACAGCTAGTTCCTTTAACAGTAAAGTAAATGTAGAGACTATGAAACAAGACTTTAAAGGAAAGGAAGGAAAGAGACAATTTTGTCGCTACTGTAAAGAGGAGCATGATTTAGAAAATTGTAAACTATTTGTAAAACTTGATCCTGATACAAAGTTTACATTTATCAAAGAAAAAAGATTATGTGCAGGATGTTTAAATTGGGGTCACATAAAGAAAGACTGTAGGAGAAAGAAATCATGTAAGGTATGTCAGAGATTCCATCCCACCGTTCTCCATAATGATGCTTTAAGATCTCAGACTCAAGAAAGACCAGAACGGGTAATTGATCTCAAGAAAAACGATGAAAGACCAGTTGTAATAAATGAGGTTAAGGTCAAACAGTCGGTTGCTGGAGACACACACACTTTAATAGTACCAGTGTGGATGTACCAAGAAGGTAATGAAGGGAATAAAGTGTTAGTGTATGCATTGTTGGACAATCAATCTGATGCTTGTTTCGTGAAGCAAAGTCTCTTAGATGAGGTGGGAGTGAGTGGACCGCAAATTTCTTTGCAAACTTCCACAATAAATGGAGAAGAGACAATTGTGTGTAATAAAGTCTCTGGACTTATAGTACGAGGCATCTATGATGAACGAGATATAGAGCTTCCACATGCATACTCTAGAGAGAATATCCCAGCACGACGAGATCAGATTCCTAGGAGGGAGACAGCAGAAGGGTGGTCCCACTTATCTCTAATTGCTTCTAAACTCATGCCATATAGATCAGATGTAGAAATAGGACTTCTGATTGGAGTGAATTGTAATGAAGCAATAGAACAGAGGGAAGTGATTTCAGGGGAGTCTGGAGAGCCCTGTGGGATAAGAACAGAGTTAGGATGGGGCATCCAAGGAAGGGTTGCTCTTAATCAAGGCTTAGAAGATAATATCCTGACAGTATTTAGAACATTTGTACAAGAGGTCGAGATAAATCAGGAAAAAAGGGTAAGCTTCTTAGTCGTTCCATCAAGGACTAAGGAGATAATAAATCCCTCCCAAGTAAAAGATATGTTTGAGCTTGATTTCAATGAAAGGAAGTCAGCTGATGTTCTATTATCGTATGAAGACAAAAGGTTTATGAATAAAATGAAAGCTAGAGTACATCAGCTGGAAGACAGGCATTACGAGTTGCCTCTTCCTCTTAAAAACGACAATGTCAAGCTTCCAAACAATAAAACTTTGGCAGAGCATAGATTAATGAAGCTAAAAGGCAGACTTGACAAAGATAAACAACACCATGATAACTATAAAGTGTTCTTGGATAATATGATAGATAAAGGCTATGCAGAGGTTGTGCCTGAGAAGGATCTAAATAAGGATGATGGTCAGGTTTGGTACATTCCACATCATGGAGTGTATCACTCTAAGAAACCAGGGAAACTCAGAGTAGTATTTGACTGCAGTGCAAACTATAAGAGTCAGTCTTTAAATGGCCATTTGTTACAGGGTCCAGACCTCACCAACAAATTGGTAGGGGTACTTTGCAGATTTAGGCAGGAACCTATTGCATTTGTTTGTGATATAGAAGCAATGTACCACCAAGTGAAGGTGAATCCAGAACACAGGGACATGCTTAGGTTCCTTTGGTGGAAAAATGGTGATGTAACTAAAGAAATTGTTGAATACAGAATGACGGCTCACTTGTTTGGTGCTACATCGTCTCCAAGTGTTGCCAATTTTGCATTAAAGAAGGCTGCAGACGACCATGAATATCTGTGTGGTTCTGATGCAGCAAATTTTATAAGAACAGATTTTTATGTTGATGATGGCCTTAAGTCAGTGGCAACAGTGAATGAAGCTGTCACTCTGATGAAACAAAGCAAGGCAATATGTAGCATGGGAGGTTTCAACCTTCATAAGTTCTTGTCCAACAGTAGGGAAGTACTAGAAACGACATCCCCTCATGAAAGAGTGAATGTTGTTAAGAATTTAGATCTTAGTAAAGAAATACTGCCTATGGAAAGAACTCTGGGAATTCAATGGTGTATAGAGTCTGACACTTTTCAATTTAGGATACAGTTGAAGGATAAACCACTTACGAGAAGAGGTATTTTGTCCACTGTGAGCTCTGTATATGACCCGTTAGGTCTAGTGTCACCTGTTATTCTTGTGAGCAAACAAATCCTTCAAGAATTGTGTAAATGTGGGTCTAGTTGGGATGACGAGGTGCCAGATAATGTCAGATCTAAATGGGTAAAATGGAGAAATGAGTTGCACAAGTTGGAAGACCTCAGAATACCTAGATGCTATAAACCTGAGTCATTTGAAGAAGTCAAGAATGTTGAATTGCATCACTTTTCAGATGCCTGTCAAGATGGATATGGCCAGTGTTCTTACATTAGATTGATTAACGAAACTGGTAAGATACACTGTGCTTTAGTCATGGCAAAATCGCGTGTCACGCCTCTAAAATCCATCACAATTCCCAGATTAGAACTTACAGCAGCAGTCGTGTCAGTTAGAGTTCATGCATTACTCAGGAAAGAACTTAACTACAAAAATGTAAAGGAAGTGTTTTGGTCTGACAGCAAAGTCGTCCTTGGTTACATAGCAAATGAGTCAAAGAGATTTCATGTGTATGTAGCTAACAGAGTACAGCAAATTAGAGACGAAACCTCACCTGATCAGTGGAAACATGTAGACACAGAGAATAACCCAGCTGATCATGCATCTCGAGGAATGACAGTACAGGAATTAATTAAGACCAAGAACTGGTGGAAAGGACCAGAATTCCTTTGGAATCAGAATGAAATTACTGACTATCCTCAATGCAAGATTATAGATGATGATGATCCAGAGGTAAAGAAGATTGTATGCCATGCTATATCTGCAAATGTACAAAGGCCTTCACCCCTCTTAAAGAGGCTTGAATATTTTTCTAAGTGGTTTCATGCTAAGAGAGCAATTGCTGTATGCCTGAGGCTTCAGCATAAATTCAAATGTATCAGAAACCGTGACACTATAGTCAGCCAAAGTAAATATGTACCAGTGACGGTAGCAGAAATAGCAGAATCAGAGAAGGAAATAATAAGACAAGTTCAAGTTGAGGCATTTCAAAGCGAAATAACTATGCTAAAGGGTAACATTGAGGATTCTGTATTCAGTAAAGACAAGAGGAGAGGTAAAGCAGTAGCCAGGACAAGTTCATTATACAAACTTGATCCCTTTATAGATAGGGATGGCATAATGAGAGTAGGAGGAAGATTAAGACAGGCTAACGTTCAAGATACCCTAAAACATCCAGCCATCCTTCCAAAACAGTCACACATCACTGATCTCATCATATGCCATCACCATGAAAGGGTCAGTCATCAAGGCAGGGGCATAACTTTAAATGAGATAAGATCATGTGGTTATTGGATTATAGGAGGATCTTCACTTGTGTCTAGGCATATTTCCAAGTGCGTTATTTGCCGCAAAGTTAGAAGTGACACACAAGGACAAAAGCTGGCAGACTTGCCCACAGATAGACTGGAACCCCCACCTCCATTCACTTATTCGGCAGTTGATTTCTTTGGCCCCTTCTTTGTTAAACAGGGTAGAAACGAGGTAAAGAAATACGGAGTACTTTTCACTTGCATGGTGTCGAGGGCAGTACATCTTGAAACAGCAAACAGCATGGATACAAGCTCTTTCCTCAATGCATACCGTCGTTTTGTAGGGCGACGAGGCCCAGTTAGACAGTTGAGATGTGACCAAGGAACGAACTTTGTGGGAGCCAAAACTGAACTTAAAAAATGTTTGACAAATAATGTAAGACAAGAACTTATGAAGGACCAGTGCGACTGGATAGTTTAAAATGAATGTGCCCAATGCCAGCCATATGGGTGGTGTATGGGAGAGGCAGATACGAACAGTAAGGAATGTATTGTCAGTGTTACTTGATCAGCATGGTGGTCAGTTAGATGATGAGACCTTGAGGACATTTCTAGTCGAAGCAGAAACTATAGTTAATGGTCGTCCTCTAACGATTGACGGCTTAGAGCCCTTAACACCTAACATGTTGCTGACTATGAAAACAAAGGTAGTGCTGCCTCTTCCAAACACCTTTGAGAGAAATGACTTGTACTGTAGAAAAAGATGGCGTAGGGTGCAATATTTGGCTAATGAGTTTTGGTCAAGATGGAAAAGAGAGTACATGCAATCCTTGCAAGTTAGACAAAAATGGACCAAAACTCGAAGAAATCTTATGGTCAATGATGTTGTTATTGTAAAGGATCACAATCTGCCAAGAAACAGTTGGAGATTGGGTAGAGTCATAGAAGCTTTGCCTGATAATGACGGTCTTGTAAGGAAGGTTAAGCTCATGATGGCAGATTCTAATATTGACAATCAGGGAAAACGTACAAGATGTGTAAACATAATGGAAAGACCTATCCACAGTCTTGTTCTCTTGGTAGAATGTGATCAAGTTGAAGACCAGGGTATCCCCGCCAAGGAGCCTTTGTAATTTAAGTGCCTTATGATGTGCCAGTATTAGTTTTAAGACAAATTGTCTTTTAGTTTATAAGGTAAATTGTTGCACAATTTAGGGGAGCCATGTAACTGTATGTATATTTTATCATTCCTTTGTTGATCTCATTTATATAAAGATATTTAAAGGGTTCAAATACTGTAAAAAAGGATCAGTAGATGCCTTGTTGTTTCATAAGTAAAGGCGATCACATTGCTTATAGAGACTTGTTCACGTCACTCTTTGCTGACAAGAGAAGCGCGCTCGCAGGATGTGATCGAGGTGAGATCTGTTTATTTTTTATATATTGTGGTATAAATTGACTGTTATGATGATTTATTGATTGTAAGCATTACTTGAAGTGTATGACAATGCCATGAGAATGTATGTGTATTCGTTCTGTGACTGGAAATGTATATTTTCAGTTCTTTACGACATGGTAGAGCCAGCCAGACATGGCATAGCCAGACATGGTTATGAAAAGAGAGGACTGAACTTCAATAAACGTCATCGGGAAATACGGGTTTCTGTTCACCCCGGTGAGGAAGCATGTCCTGCCATGCCTGTAAAACAGTTCACATTAATTAGAAGCCTGCGAAAGCTGCTACAAGAAATGTGATAAATCTTGCCGTGTTTGATGCAAACTTCTCTGCTACAATATTCACTTTGACAGTTATGACTTACACAAGCAAATAGTAATCAAATTACTGGACTATATAATTCCTTGTATCTTCATAATCAATATTAACACATTGTAATTTCTCAAAACCTTGAAAAATTCTGCAAAAAATCTTGGATAAGGATGTCGAGTTATGGGAGGCAATCATTGGCTCTTCTGATTCCAATAAACTTTTTTGGTAAAAGTGCAGAATGAGGCCTTTTGCCCTTTCTTTTTCTCTCCTTCCCTACATACTCTACATAGTGTACTCAACCCATCTGTGAAGGTCTTAATAAGGGGGATGTAGGAAAAGTTCTTGCGATCAGTAGTCAGGATAGAACAAGAAATAACGGTTACAAACTAGAATAATGTAGATTTAATAAAGAAATAGGCAGAAATTGGTTTACAAATAGGGTGGTAGATGATTGGAACAGACTCAGTCAGCAGGTAGTTAGTGCACAGACAATAGGGAGTTTTAAGAGAATGCGGATGAGAGGTGGGTGTAGTTAATAAGGGGGTTAGGATTAACAGGAACTACCTAGTGCAGGCCTCAAGGCCTTTTGTAGCTTCCTTACTTACTTATGTTCTTACGGTTTCAGGCGGGGTAAATCAATATTAACCTCGCAAAACGTCTTTGAAGCTAGGTTATGTTATGTTAGGTTGGTTAAGTTAGGTTAGGTTACGGTTATGTTATGATTAGGTTAAGTTAGGTTTGGTTCAGATGTGTTGAGTACACTATGTATACTATGTAGGGAAGGAGAGTAAAAAGAAAGGGCAGAAGGCCTTATTCTGCACTTTTACCTCTATTTTTTTTTTTAATTGAAACATTAGATTGCCTGACTATTTTGGTTCCTTTTTTGCATGGGGCCCTAAAGTCATTCCAGGGCCTCCACTAACGTCATCTATATATATATATATATATATATATATATATATATATATATATATATATATATACTATATGATCAGCAGGTAACATGAATAATTGGCGATCTACCGACATCCGCATAGGCGGGTTTTTTCTTTCCTCAAGACTACTGTGTACTTTTTTCTTTTTTTATATATAGTATATCATAGAAGCTCTACATGGAAGGGTATATTAGTCAGTTTCAGAGATGATAAGTTTAGTAGATGCTCAGTATAGATGATAAACGAGCAAGATTTACAGATAATCCTTGCGGAGGAGGCGTGAGTATATATTTACTTTTCATAGTGTAAAGAATAAAGGAAGACAATTTTGTCAGTTTTTTCACTCAATCCTGTAAGTTAATTTCATGTTGTATCCGTTCAAACAAATTAATAAATACTAATCACATGATATATTGAGGAATCAAGGCAAAAATGAAAACTTTAACGCACGACTCTCCCTTAAACTTTCCCAATGTTTTGGGTTGAATTGTATACTCCGCCCACCAGATAGGCTCCGCCCACTCGGCTTCACTTCCCACTGTAGAGCGGTATGGGACGCCGTAGGGGTGGGCAAGAATCGGTAATTTGAGTATTCACGATTCCGAATACCGAAGCCCACGGAATCGTTGGAATCGATTCCGCAGGTTAGCTCTGCCCACTCGGCACTCACTCACTCACTCACTCAGAGCGGGGAGAGGTATTCAGTATTCATTAAGGGTGTTCATTTGCAAAGCGTAGCGATTCCGGCAACCAGGGCACGGATTCAGGAAACATTAGCGTAGCTGCGACCGCCGCTACCTCTACGGCCAACCGAGGTACGACAAATCTCTCCTCTGGATTAAGAAGGGGGGATAGTCGATGTCGTACGCTCGGCGGACCTCCATCCCCTCCAATACGTCACGATTGTCGTCACGAAGCGTGTCGTCATTGCCAGCCAATGACAACAGAGTTTACAAAACAAAGCAGCCAATCGCAGGGCACCCACGTCATCAGTGTTTACAAACACACACAGAGAAATGGCTTGCCCTCCACCTTCAAAAAAAGTTAGGCGCCCTAATTTCACCGAAGTAGAAATGATCACGCTTATTGAAGAGGTGAAAAAGCGTGAGCATGTCATATTATCCAAGTTGGATAATACAATAACTGCTCGATGTAAAGAATTTGCGTGGGAAGAGGTGACGAGTTGTGTGAATGCTGCGAGCACAACTAAACGCAAACCAGACGAGGTAAAAACAAAATTTAAAGACCTCAAGTTCTTGGTGAAGAAGAAAGCAGGCCAACTACACAGGGAGAGACATCAAACAGGTAAGAATGCAATGTTTCCACTTTATGATATACTTATGTCACACATATCTTGCACTAACGTTCAACCCTATTGGGATATTGTGTTAATATCAGCACAATGAGGTATGTTTATAGGTAAAATAACGGTAAATCTTACTAATAGCATCTCCTCACGAATCACCAAAGTATTCACATAGGTGATGAGGTACGTAGTGTAGAACACGATAGTGTTGATTTTATTTGGGGGTTATAACATATTTCTTCATAAATATGTTAGGTTAGGAAGGGTATAAAGCAGGTGATTGATTAAGAAGTGAAAGAGATAAACTATAAACAAATTTGTGTTGTAAATTAGATTACATTTTGGAAAGAAATGTTCCTTTGTTACCACATTATTTATAACAAATTCATATATTGGAATGTTTCCCACAGGTGGTGGGGTTCCTGCTGTCCCCACACAGTTCACACAAGTGGAGCAAGCAATGCTCTACTTCTTGTCACCCACAGCATTTGCAGGCCTGACAGTCAGCAGGACTCAATAATTAGTAAGTCGGTGTAGAATTTTCTAATAATCATACTATACACCTCAGTTGCTTGTACATTTTTGATGCATATTAAAACATAAATATTGTGTACATAAATATATGAGTGGTTTATGTAAACTACAGTGTTTATAGTTATATGCAAACGTGTATGTAGATTTATGTTATGTATTTTGCTTACAATTTTTCTTTCTCCCAATAGATCTCAGTAGTGGTGCCGAAGCAGGCCTCGGCACTACTGCTGAAGCAGGCCTCGGCACTACCACTGAAGCAGTCCTCGGCACTACTGCTGAAGCAGGCCTCGCCACTACTGCCGAAGCACGTTGCCTTTCCTCTACGAGTGCTGCCACTAGTGACAGCATCATACTTGTTCATGAAGGAACCGAACACTTAATACAAGTTCAAAGGTATTGGGAATATAATTTTTGTACTAACAGTTTCTGTTGCATGTAAATTCATACAATATATGAAGTGCTTACAGATACGGCAGACATACTCCGTTGTCATCCAATATTGGTACGGCATGTGCCGGCGTCACTCACCGTGCTCGCATTAAATTTGACATTTTCATCGTACGAAGAGTTTCTAAAAACTTACAAAGGTATCAACAGAATAATCAGCTATTCCTACTACCTGTGGATTATTATTGTCCTGGTAAAGCATCTGTTATGTTATATTAGGTAAATTATGTAATGTTAGGTTTAGTTAGGTATGATTTGATTCTGTTAGATATGGTTTGGTTGTTATATAAGCATTTTATATTTTATTACCCAAAAGTTAAGTACTTTATCTATAAGTGAGCACTATGAGGTTACAGCTTACGTTAGGTTATGGTTAGATTAGGATAGGTATGTTTTTTTTCAGTTATATAAGCATTTTACATCTTATTACCCAAAAGTTTGGCACGGTTTCAAAGCCATGTAAAACAGTAAACTTTGCTTGGATTAACAGTCATCCTTAAACAAATTATACTAAGAATATAATAATGTTTTCCAACAGTGAAGCTGCAAGGCACATATCCCTTGCCTCACCCTCACCACCATCAACCCGGCCACCATCCCGACCGAGAACTCCAGCTGGTATGTATGTTTACATATATATATATATATATATATATATATATATATATATATATATATATATATATATATATATATATATATATATATATATATATATATTTTATATATATTTTTAAGTTTTTTCTTCTAATTACTCAATCAGAATTGAAACAATTTATATGACAGATTATTAGTACTGTCAAAATTTAACAAATGGATTTTGTATTCATTCTAAGTTATGGAGATGACTACCGCCTGGTGCCGGATATTATCAAAATGCAAGAGCAGCAGCGGGACCTCTTAGCCGATCTAGTGGCTGTCCAGAGGCAGACTGTGTCAGCACTTAATATCATTGCTGCACGTATTAGTGAGGTTGTTGTGGCACTGAATGACAAATCTGCACATAAATAATTTATTTATGTGCAGATATTGTCTTTCCTTAGTCGCCAGCTGCTTTACTTAAGTATCTCAACTCAGGAACGCTGCCTATAAAGCTGCATACACACCAAACGAGTCAACTTGACTCGACTTGTTTAATTCTTGTAGATTAAGGGAAAATACATGTACCTACCTATTTTTACATTATATCACTCACCCATATTACTTAATTTTATTATTCCTTCCTGTGGATGTTAACCTAATATAAAAATAAGACACTCGCACTGACCAAAAATATATACAGCAACGTAATATCATAAATTAAATAGTTAAGGATGAGTCATGAAGAAATACACTGACAAATAGTAAAACATTAAATTTATAACAAAAAAAAAAAAAATAAATAAATAAATAAATAAATAAATATATATATATATATATATATATATATATATATATATATATATATATATATATATATATATATATATATATATATATATATATAAATAAATATATACAGACATCAAGATATGGATGCAGAAATAAGACAGAAGGATGCAAAGGATAGGTGAAGACGAGTTTTAGGTTCAATAATTTAGAATCTAACTATTTCTTTCAGTTAGAATTTAACTGAAACAATCTTCAACGATCTCCTGTCGTATCCTTCTCCCGGTCTCATAGGCAGGAACAGCAGCAGCATCCCCCCAAGGCTCCAAGTCATCATCATCTGCCTGTAGTGCGCTATCAGCTCTTGGTCATTTAATGCTAAGGGATCAAGGCGATCACGAAAACGACGCTCCCGTCTGAGAGCCCGATCATGGAAGATACCAACAAAAATTGCCATCTCTGCTTTCACTTGTATGTGCACTACAAAAACAACAACAAAGGCATCGCCGTCATCGGATGTACGCTTCCATAACAGCGTAGCTTTAATTTTCATGCAAACCTATGTGTAGATCAAAAACTAGTTGAATATGATTGGATGACTACAATAAAAATTTTTAGGGGCATTTCCTAGTAATTCACGCACAAAAAGAGCTAAAAAACCACTCCTACAACGGGTCGGGCAGTCGTAGAATTTGTCGCAGCTTGTGACGTCACCGTACCCCCACAATCCGTTGTTGAATCCAGTGTAAGCGACTTACGACAAATTGCAAGAAATTTCACGACTTACGCTGTCGTAAGTGTTTCCTGAATCCGGGCCTGGCAGTATTCGTTTCGGCCGGTGGCCGCGCGGGACGATACCAGTTTGCAAAGCTTAAGCCGCATTTTTGTCGTCCACGGCTTCGAAGATTATCTTCGGTAAACCCAAGTCAATCTCAAGTCAATCCCGCCTGGCGCGTTTTTGTCGTCCACTTTCGGCTTGGAGGATACGAAGACAGTTCCAAACCGAGGAGACTCGGCTTCGAAGACTGCTCTAGAGGTGTCTTGGGAGACGGAAAACACCCACAAAAAGGAAATATGGCGGCCCGGAGAGAGTAAATAGTTACTTATTTGAGTAAAATATACTGATTCCCACCTTAATTGTGGAAATGACGTAACGTTAGTAGAAAAATAGTGCGTTGAATACACAAAAGTGATAATACTGTATGGTAAAGCAGTAAAGCACAACCTTAATCAGGGTAAAGCATAGCTTTAATTAGGATAAAGCATAGCTTTATCCTGATTAATGCCAGTAATGTCATGAAATGAGTATGTGGCGTACTATCTATAATAGCACAGCTTACAGGTACGGCAGCCGTACCTAAGTGCTCGCTTATAGATACGGCATTTGCCTATCTTTGGGGTAATAAAATATGAATAACTTATATAACCGTACCTAACCTAATCTAACCATAACCTAACGAATGCTGTATCCTTATAGTGCTCGCTTATAGATACACGAGCCTAACTTTGGGATAATAAAATATAAAAAGCTTATATAACCATACCTAATCAAACATAACCTAACAACATTACCTAACCTAATCTAAACATAACCTAACGAATGTTGTATCTTCATAATGCTCGCTTATAGATATGGCATGTGCCTAAGTTTTGGGTAAAAAGCTTATATAACCGAGCCTAACTGAACTAAACTGTACCTAACATAACATAATCAACCTAACATGAAAGATGCTTTACCAGGTAAATAATAAGGCACAGGCCATACTATTAGCGGATGAATATAGTGGATGACAACGTATCTCCAAGCACTTTGATCTATAATTTGTCAGTTTCCAGGTGTTCAAGATACGAGTTTAGTACATTGAATCAACAGTGTTTGATAATGAATATGTAGATGTTAAAAGTTATCATAGAGCAAGGGCAATTAGAAAACATTTAGATGAACACAAGCAATTTTTTTTCATAGCCATACGCCATTCTGGTGAAGATGTAAAAAACTTTACAAATAAAATAACTTTGTTAGCATAACCTTCCCAGAGCTGCAGTTCAATAAGCCTAATCAAAACTAACCTAACCAAACTAAACCGAACGTAACCGAACCAAACAAGACCTAACTTGACCTAACCAAACCTAATGTAACCTAAAATAAATCGTATTTTTTTCTGTAATTCAGCGGCATAACTGTTTGATATGATCTTAAGTTTCTGAGGTTGAATTTGCAGTGCATACTAAAGGTAAGGAGATATCGAATAGGTCATCTTACGAATCTTTACCGGTAATAGGTCCGTAGACTACACATTAAATGACACTACCTTAGGAAGGTCATATAGTGAGAGGGACTTTTGGGAGTTCAAGTAAGCAGTGACTTGCGTCCCAGGGAACTGTGCATTATAGTTAGACATAGATAAATAGAAAGATACTGGGATTTATTGGTAGGTGTGTGACAAATAGAAGTTCTGAGGTCATTCTGAGGTTGTATTTAACACTAGTAAGACCCCATTTAGATTATGCAGCTTAGTTTTGGTTATGTACTTTGTTGGATTATTTTCGGCGCGGACATTAATTTCGGCAACCATAACAAAAAGGAAATTAATATGTCGCCAAATAATTTCAAATAAAAGTACAGTAGCTATGTTATACTTTTAATAAAGTTTTTAGGAAAGTTTGCAAGCCAGATAATAATATTTCGGCACCAAGTCAAGAAAAAGTGTTTTTGTGGTGGCCACAGATTGGGCTCAAGACGGCCCCAAGACGTTCTTCGAAACCCAATCCCGCGCGTGGACGACAAAAATGCGGCTTTAGCGATTCCGGCAACCAGTATTCAAACTATTCATTCTGGCCGGTGGCTGGGCGCCGTACGGAGTATTCTCGGCACACACACACCTTTTTGACAGTCTCAATAAGACCAGTATGAATATTTAAAAAAATATATTTTACTATTAATGCCACGGAGAGTTAATGTATAACAAGAAAATATCAAACCATGAAAATTATTCATATATAGTTTACTAAGCATATATGGTGCTGCGTGACACGAGTTCCCCCCTTGAAGTCAGTAACTCATTAGTGGAATCGCCGGAATCGATTCCGGACTCGATTCCGGCCCGGCCTTATGGGATGGGGCCTCTCCCCTTATACTTCCTCCAAGGTTTACACTCGCTTACCAAGTGAACAGTGTGTCACTGATTGGGTTCATAATATGAGACATCCAGGATAAAGGATTTTTTTTTCTTCAATAATAAAGTAGCTGCAATCTTAATTGGTTATCAAATATAGTAATTTTGAAAGGAAACACCCTTCATGAAGATGCTTTATGGTGGATCAGATCTGATATTTGAAGTTTCGAAATGCATGTGACACTTCATCAGAGTTGATTTCGAGACTGATGTGGTATGGTCATGTCATTCACCATGGAGACGACTCAGAATACGCGCCAAGAGATCATCACCCCTTACAATGAGAGTTACAGCAAGACAGAAATTTCGAGGGATATTGGCGTCTCCTACAATACGGTGGCATTGTGGATACGTCGATACGAAGAAACTGGCAACACGGTTAACTCGGTTCGCCCATCACTAATATCAACCATGCAAGGTTGCCAACTTCACGTCCTGTCCTCTACCATTTACCAGAAACCTTCGTCTGATTTGTCTAATTGCTACCTCAGATTTTTTTTCAGATCCTTTTTGGAGCGATGATACACCTAACACATTTTCATTATGGTACTTTCAAATGGATACGTACAAAATAGTAACAAATACACGAGAATATTCTTTTGACATACATTCTCAACTGAATTTTGTATCGCTGCTTTGCTTTTCGTTGACAGCGAGGGATAATTACTAACAATTTATCACATTAAACAGTCTCTTATTTGTCATCACTGCACAACGTTTTCCTGCCCTGCATATGAACAAAACTTAATACACTTCAGGAAACACCCCAACGTTCAACTAAATACAATTGATAAATCACAGGAGAGGAATTATCATTATTTTCCGACTAATAATCTGTGGCAACACTAGTTAGACGTCAGTTTAAGGACGTTGACCACGTATGGTGTTTTGTGTCTTGGACCGGGCGAGTTTGCTGATAATTACCATAAATACGCTTAGCTCACTTCCTTCTGCTGTCTTAGAGGTGCAGCATTACCATCTGGATGTGACTAAGTAAGGTGAGGATGGTAGACAATAGTGAGAATGTTTTAAATTATGAGAGTTGTGATGGGTAGTCGAGATGCGGTGGTGGTGATGGAGGAGGAATGCATGTGTGCGGGTGACTGGTTCTTGTGAGTATGGAGAAGTGTCATTGGTGGTGAGTGTGGTTACCAAGATGGATATAAAGATCCCTGCTGGTTACTGTGGGCCTGGAGAAGGTATGTTGGTGGTGGTGGTGGTGAGGGTGGTTGGTGTTAGGTAGGGGAATGGCGGTGGTGGTGGTGACGCGGCTGCCAGCCTGGCGCACTTATGGCTGATGTATGGTTCTTATTACTGTTTTCGCATTAAATATATTCCTTTTAGTTGGATTATTATTGGAAATTAGACCACATCACTGAAACAAAGATTAACCACGTACTGCTATAACCTGTTGTAGCAAATCGTACGTGGCTGTGGCAGATTAGGTCAGGTCACGTTACACAAGGTTGGATTTGCCTTCATTAATTGATATTTACTTCTTTTAATATAATGGGATTTTTAATATGCGTTCCAACTGACTCAATGCCATTCTGTGTGCTCGTCTCTGTGTATAAATGTGTATATAAATGTTTTTACTCACACATCATTTATAATTTTATACTATATATTTATATTAATGTTTATATTATAATTGTTTCTCCAAACTTTCAAATCCTATGCAGTCATCCCCCCCAAGACAGTTTTCTATGGAAAGAAATTAATATCATAATCTAATCACTATTAATAGTTATTAACTTGTCAAAATGCTCTCCATAGTCTAATATAATTAACCTACTTAGTTATCTTCCCACAAAACTTTGTTAAGAATGACGTAATATTGCATCATATGAGGTGATCATGCCCCGGGGCCCGTGACGTGCAAAAAGTCACGTAGACCAAAATTTTCCCCTATATATTAATCCAGAGATCAGGTTCAATAGATATCTAAATGTCACTTATTTAGCGTCAAAATTAATTTCCTATAAACTGATAACTATTTCACGTCTCAATAATCAATTAATAATCAGATCAAAGGAGGAATATCCTCGAAACCCCCCCTTCCCCCTTCTCATCTACCGCGGTTTTCCGAGCGAGGATGTTATTGGAGGCTAAGCTGTTATCACGTCCACAGATGAGTGACATCGCTCTCGAAATTTCTCAATATTTGTGAAATCCAATGCCTCTCGCCATTATTATATAGTCCATAATCTTCCCCAGTAGTCTGACAATACATGTAAACCTCTGTTGAGATCTATTACAAGTGGATAATACCAATTTCCTTCTCTTCAAGAAGGACAACGTGGTTTCAAAACCGCATGGTCCCCTGTTCCCCTTCAAAATAATATTTCATGGTGTATAATATATATTTTTCATGGTAATTTGTATGTTATTGTGACTGTGTATTAACTTCTGAGTTAAGGAAATGAATTATACTATTATTGGAGGCTAAGCTGTTATCACGTCCACAGGGAAAGAATGCCTCCACGACAGTTACACCAATTTCTCATTTACTTTCTTTTATTTTGTAGATAAATGAACGGCTAGAAAGCCACTGCCAAATTTCCAAGTTAAGCTTTAGGGAACTATGTGTCACGTAGGACGGTCTGATAGACCCAGCCCATGTATTCAGGAGTAGGAATCGCGTATTCCTACTTAGTGAGGAAGAATTATACTATGTATGCATAAACAGAAACATTGAGATCACCTTACTTTCGGAAATCCCCTGAGAAAAGGTTCTTTAACTGTTCTCAGGTCCAGTTACAAAATTATAACATTTTTTAAGGTGATATTTTTCAGGGAAGGGAGTCAAGGGTATAATTTGTAATGAGTGAAGAGTTTGGTATCTCGAGGTGAGATAAGTATTGCCAACTCTGTGTGTTTATTTTCTTTTTGAGGAAGGTTATTTCTGCCATGTACCATTAAGTTGTCTGATACTATAACTAAGCTGTGTTTTTCTAAGACCCAATGATCAGCCTGTGATATTCGAAGTATACAGTAAATAAATAACTCAAGTAAAATCTGAGAAAGTGATTCCGTGTTATAATAACCTCCGTTGTTGTGGTAAGGTAAGTGTGGGGAGGCGCTCAACACTCTTGAAAAAGGATATGAAACAAATCTACGAATCCATGTGCCTTATTGAAACTCAGTCCACTCTACCAAATAACTAAATTGTTAAATCAATTCCCCTTTTCTTTTCATTGGTCGCCTATATTTCCCTGGTAGTAATTATTTTCTCTTTCGAATATTTTAACTTCCCTTTAGGAAGAAATTAAATTCCCTGAGAATCCCCTAATTCTCATTAAACCTTTGGGGGTGGTGGCAGCTTTCTTTTCTTAATATTCAGGGAAATATCCAACATCAGGGACCATTAATAAATATAATTAATCAAAGTAAATATCTTTTTAATTGCCATGAGAGTTCCCCATTCGAAGTTAATTTAATGACAAGGCACCACACTGGTGGTCCTTCAGCAGTGAAGTGAAAGTAAAACAAATTAATTAGGTAAAGAAATTAATCAACCAATAACATCATTTAAATAAATAACGTACCTCTGAACCAGCCCCACCCGGGCACCACATCTGTATTTGGGTTGCTTCCCTCAACCAAATTAATAAACCCACACTAGGATGCCCTAGTGTGGGATGGGGTGATTGTCCCTCTCACCGTGAGGTTAAATCAGGTTTGGCTAATGTCATAAAACGGAGTTAGTAGAGGATCTGTAGAGTGAACCCTTGAAGGTGTTATTGCATGCCAGGAAGTTAGTACTAAGTTAGGTTAGATAATGTTAATAAAACTATTGGTAAACTTTTACATCCTCACCATAATGGGATTTGTTTACGTCTCCATCTTCGGACTGCACCTCGCCCAACGCCCTACTTTTGATCATAGAGAACTTGATAGTGTCTATATTAACCTAACCTATATTAACCAAACCTTAACCTACATTGACAAATAACAGAACCTTGTTCAAACAAAACAAAACTTGATTTTTCGAAGATAAGGTCTCACAGAAAACAATGAATATCTCACAAACTAAGAATTTGCGACGGAAATGTAATTGAAGAAAACCTCAAAATGCATCAGATAATGCAAACTTATAACCCTGAATTCTCTAGAGCATTGTGATGATGTAAAATAATACCAAACCATTCTCTGAAGCTATTGTTTTCCTATAGGTTTTGATATAAATTGTGTTATTCTGTTTATTTTCTCTATAAATCATTACTTTTTCATAGTTGTTGGGAAGAGGTTTTGAAGAAATAGTGATTTGCAAGAAAAACAAATATCATTAATTTTAGGTAGGAAGTTTCAAGATTTGGTAAATCTGCATAACTACTGCTCGGACAATATCGATATAAATATGAAGTGATACATACTGTACATAGTGTTCTCAACACATCTGTGAAGGTTTCAGGCAGTGTTTGTTATTACGTATAAATATAGGTTATACATGACAATCCAGAACAAAAATCTAGGGTGAAATGCTTAACTTATGGGTAATAAAATATAAAAACATATATAACCGAACCAAACAATAGCTAACCAAACCAAACCTAACCTAGCCTAATCTAACCTTAACATAACCATAACCTAACGTAACTTAACATAACATAACATAACTAACATAACTTTAAAGATGTGAACCCAACTCCCAACCAGTCCTGGCAAACTGAGCAGGGTGGTGATCCTCGACGGGGTCTCACCAAAGCCTTCATCCATAGGGGGTGAACTTCCAGTCCTTTACCTGGGCACTACAGAGCCCCCAGGACTGCGGTGATCTCTGCTTCAGCTGCGGGACCAGTTTACCAGTTCGGCATCTCCTCGCCGCTGCAAAAGAGTTTTTATAGGCAGTAACCTTTCCTTTAACCACCCAGGGGTCTACTTACTACCATCTCTCCCTCTCAACACTCCTCTAGGAATTCCTCACAGGCCTTCGGGCTCTGCGTGGTTCCTCCGTGTCATCCTCATCCTCGGAAGAAAACACGATCTCGCTCATGTCGACTATAGAACCTCCATCACCCACAACTAGTGTTAACTTGTCCGCGGCACGGTGGATTGTGTCGCCGTTGACAGCGAGGTGGTGGGTTGTAATGATGGTTGTAGTAGTAACTGCCTCGTCCACCCTCGAAGTGGAGGAGTGTGTATTTGGCACCACCATAGTCGCCCTCACGTATAAGTTAATATCCCTAACTACCGCGTCACACTCATTCGACTTTAAAATTTTAATAACATAGTATGGGCTTTCCGTTTCATTACCGTGGGCACCACCAACGAATCGAGCAAGGTGTTATCTCTTTTCTGTTTAGAATAATAAAGGACTCCATCTTCCTCTGATCGTGATGACCGACTTCTGAACACTCTGGTTTTATTGCTCCACCAAGCGCTTGTTCACCCACTTCTGTTATTTCCTCCTGGGGAAACCACGAGTCGCCTAACAAGTCTATCTGAGAATTCATAATTAAAATTTAATTGGAGGGGGGAAGGACGCCCGGCGATCCGAAGACCGCGACTCACTTAACAATCTGGGGACAGGTGCCCGCAGAGGAGACTGAGCGTATTAGTCCACTAACACTATCACTAACACTTAAAAAAAGAAAACAATGCATCACTATTAACTCTACGTAACTATTCTAATCACCAATCACTAATCACTACTCTGTAAGGGAATAAAAAATTAACTGGAAGGGGGGGCTAATTACCTACTTAACTAGCACACTGTAGCGTCCTCCGGACAACGTGGGCTGATGCGTAATTTGTATCCCACCGCTGCCACCACTGTACCGAGTGTCCGTTGTTGGTATATGAACAGAAAACGAATATAAAAATAATGGACAACTTTAATGATGAATAAATAAATAAAGTACTCGCTATATCCGTGGTGGTGCTCTTACAATGCTTATCCACCCTTAGCGACACAAACATAAACATATACCTTAACACAAAAATTCCTATTCTATCCTACCTAACTATACGTGAGGGAACTGATGGAAAACGACCAAAATACACTCACGCCACAAATATTGTTTGAGAGTCACTGGGTCCTTCTGGCCGTCGTCCTTGTTTGAGAGGCAACTCCACATGCAGCCTTCGTCAAACACCAACCGAAAGACAGTCTTTTGCTGGTCCTCTCGGCAGCTGTATCCGGGAGGACAATTTACTGTTAGATATTAATAACAATGTTTTTTCAAGTGTGGCAAGGCTTTTAGGAACACTGAAGGCTTACCTGTCTGGAGCGGGGTCACGGAACACTAGTGACTGACCTTCCGCCCAGACCGGTATATATATCCTCAGTTCCAGTGACGTCACGCGTTTTTTCCATCATCCTCTTTCGCTAGTAGTACCTATTCTAACCATAACAAGGTATCTTAACGAGCGTCGAGAATACGAGGATTTACCGGTGATTCCGCAAAGGAATCACCGTAATGATAGTTGGCCCGTTGTACTCGGTACAGATGCTTTGCTAGTTAAATAATGAGCACCGCCTGAAACCTTCACATATGTGTTGAGTACACTTTATATAGTATGTACCACTTCATAATTATATTGATATCATCCAGGCAGTAGTTATGCAGATTTATCCAAGAATTAATGGAGAGGGTCATGTTCATAAAGTTTCATATAATGTTAGTTGGGGAGGTGGTGGTACAGTGGTCAGCGTTCGGACATGACAACCTAAGGTCCCAGGTTCGATCCCCGATATCCGCTGGCCACTTATCATTATTTGATATCACAGCTGAGTTGCCAAAGACTATCCAAATTGTTGTCATACTGTCCTCAGACGGGACTTGCAATGTTATATGCAGTTGAGGCTTTAGCAGCAATTAGCCTTTCTTCGTTCTTAACATGTTAAGCGAGAACGTAAACTTTTGAGGCGTCACTATTAAAAATCTAAAATAACAGTTCATCTGTGCCTCCCTAAAAGCCTTCTGGCGCCAATGGCTTATGACAAAAAAAATAAAAAGTAAAATGTAGTGTTATCAGGAAGTTGCAAACATACCCACAGGCAAATAAGCGAAGTGAAACCATAACCTCACTCCTTCGTCACTTTCAAATAACTTTATGATCAACTCAAGGGCAATGACAATACACTGACTGACATTATTATAATTATTATTTGTATCGTTATTATAATTATTTTCATTATTATTATTATTATCGTTATTATTATTACTATTATTATTATTAGCTATTATTATTATTGTTATTATTATTATTATTATTATTATTATTATTATTATTATTATTACCACACAAACTTGCAATACTTTTTACAAAATGCTTGCAAACTTGCCCTCTAGCTATTAACAACTTGACTTGGAAAAAAAAAGCTACAATAACACAGCATTGATTAACAGAAAAGGAGACATCAAATGCCTAAATAACTACTATATAACCAATAAGTCTACTGCCATAGTATACAACTTTTTTAAGTACTCACTAGTAGGACTAGTACTATCAGGATTCTGGAAAGGTTATTCAATGATTGACCACATCCATGTCAAAAGCCGGCAATTCAATAATTGACCACATCCATGTCAAAACTCAACTTGTAGAAAATATGCCAAATACACTCCACAATGCATGCGTTTCATATAGCATCGAGTGGGGTGTGTCGAGACAACTTTTCTGGGAGTGAATTGAGACAGTCAATTTTGCAAAATTGTTTGATTCAAAATGCTTCTCTTGTTGTTCCTAGGCTATACCTACAAACTTTGTATATACAACTTTTCAGTAGGAAGTTGTTAAAAGCATGTAAAATTCATTCTCCCTAAGGGTAAGACTTCTTACCCCCGCAAAATTTTGTGTTGCAAAACCAATAATTTTGGTAAATTTACTCTCCTGAAGTTATTTGAGATTTTAGATGCATGTTGATTGTTAAATAGTTCAGGTTTAATATGAATTAAACAAAAATAAAATGTCTTTAATATTTTTGCTGTTATAGACTGAGTAATTTTGTCTCAATTCACCCCAACAAAAATAAATGGGGGGTAAATTGAGACAGGTGTAAAAACTGTTTTATATGGTAAATAAACGAGCATCCTCTTACTTGTTGTTGAAATTACTTGATATCTGAATGAAATAAGATCAGCTCAAACAAAAATGCACATCTTTCAGACATATTGTTACCTGTTTTTCTCCCCTCTGGAAAATAACAATATTTATTTACTTTACTTAGTGGAATTTAGAGGGTGTTCCTCATAGCTGTGGTGGTCCACTCCTACTGCCATTCCGAAGGTCTTGGTGTCTGAGCCTTAACTGGTCTGGCACTGAGTTTGCCGTGTAGCCAGGAACTGGAGGTTCGTCTGGGAGCATCCGTAGAAAGTTGTCCAGTTCCCTCTTGAATTTATCTACTGAACAGCCTGTGAGGTCCCTTATTTTCTTTGGGAGGGCATTGAGGATGACAGGGCCGTTATGGGACAAGCTAGATGCAAGGAAGGTCTTGATCCTTTGTGGTGCTTGAGTTGGGAGGGTCTGCCAGTCTGCTTCTCACATTTACGCCCAGTGCGACGGTTTAGTTTGGGACGTAGTAAGGAGGGAGTGGGATCCAGTACTAACTTTTCTAGAATTTTCCACACATATATTGCCAGGTACCTCTCTCTCTTCCTTTGTTGGGAGTACAGTCCCAATTTGTTTAGGCGCCCCCAATAGTTGTAACCACCCATACCAGTAATTTTTCTTGTGAAGGATCTTTGCAGTGCCTCAAGCTGCTGTATGTCACCAGCTTGATGGAGTGACCAAAGCTGGCTGCAGTAGTCTAAGACAGGTTGTACAAGGGCCTTCCACAAAGTAGTCATGAGGTCCTTGTCCCTTGATTTGAAGATCCTGAGTACCCATCCTGCCATTTGTTTTGCCTTGTTGTTTGTGTTGGAGATGTGAAGTTTGAAGGTGTGGCATCCTGACTCAGGGTAACTCAGAGGCACTCAATGGATGGTTTTGATGTTATAATCTGGCTTCCTCCTCTACATAGCGCAGTTGACTCTTTAATTGTAATTGTAATTTTAATTAATTGTAAGTGCTGTACGTTTGCCTCACTGTTGATGCTGTGGCTGAGGATTTTGTCATCAGCAAAGGAGGAGAGATGGGAGCTGCCCGTACCACCGGCAATGTCTCCCATCAGTACCAGGAAGAGTAAAGGTCCCAGTACTAATCCCTGGGGTACTCCGCTGATGACTGGTAACTTTTCAGACTTGCATCCATCGACAGCCACCACTTGGGTCCGTGGTGTCAGGAAGTTGTGAAGCCACACTCCAATTCGTGCTGTAACTCAGCTTGTGGAGGAGAATCCCATGATCGACTTTATCGAATGCCTTCGCAAAGTCAAGGTATACGATGTCAACATTTCCTCCGCTTGCAAGCACTTGAAGTAGTCAGTCGTAGTAGGCTAGAAGGTTGGATAGGCATGACCTTCCCTTGCGAAATCCATGTTGAGTGGTACTGAGGAGGATGTTGTTTTCTAAGTAGGTAATTATTTTATTTTTCATTATTTTCTCAAATATTTTTATAGCGTGGGAAGTGAAGGCCACGGGGTGATAGTTTTTAGCATGACTCCTGTCCCCTTCCTTGTGGATTGGAGTTATTGTTGTCTTTTTGAGTGTGGCTGGTATTACACCTGTGTCCAGTGAATGGCACCACATTGTGCAGAGAGGGAGTGCCAATGAGTCCTTGCATTTTGTGAGGAGGATGGCTTGTATGCCATCAGGTCTGGCAGCAGAGTTTGTTCTTAGTTCAGTGATTGCTTTTACCACATCCTCTCTGGTGAACTGTATGTGAGTAAGGCTTATTTTTGTTTGTTGGTGGCCATCCTCAGTGAAGAACTGGGTCGGATCTGAAATGTGCTTTGTTGTGTCGGGTTGGCTGAAAACATTAGTGTATTGTCTTAGAAAAATTTGGCTGGTTTCCTTGGGAGTTGATGACACCTTTCCTCCCTCGCTTAATAGTGGTCCGATTTGAGTTCTTGTTTTGGAGAATTTCTTGCAGTACTTAAAAGTATGAATTTGTATACTGGTTAGCTAGTAAAAAAAGAAGAAAAAAGTAACATACTGCTACTTTCTGTAAGTTTTATATGCATTTTGAATTCAGCAAAAGCTTTATCAATCCCCCTAATTGTAAAAGGAAGTGTTCCTGACAATACCACTGGTCCACTGATCAAGTGATCATAGTATTTCTCTTCCTCAGGGTAAATCTTCCCAAATTTCCTAGGAACAAAGCTCACATAAGTGTCTTGCTCAAACTCTGTATCATAGTTTTCTACTTGTACACCTTTCTCACTATATGAATCAACAATCATACTGTTATCCATCACTCCTTAATCATTATCACTACCTATAGTTGCATCTGAATCCTTATCATAAAGAGCTGTCCCCTCAGGTTCTGCACTTTTTGGTACACTAGCCTGCTTTTTCTTTACACTTTTAGCTTTCTTTACACAATCTCTTTGTTTTTTTACATTTTGTTTTCTTTCTTTATGAATGCAGATGCAAGTATAGGTAGTGATAATAATTTAGGAGTGATGGATAACAGTATGGTTGTTGATTCATACAGTGAGAAAGGTGTACAAGTAGAAAACTATGATACAAAGTTTGAGCAAGACACTTGGTGAGCTTTGTTCCTAGGAAATTTGGGAAGATTTACCCTGAGGAAGAGAAATACTATGGCTATGATAGGGAATACATAGGAAGAGTTCTAAAAGTTGGGAAAAACCAGTGTAACGATTAAATTCTTAGAAAAAAGAATGAACAATCAGTAGGACTGTACTGGCCCAAACGTGATGATATTGATGAGGTTAATATGATATACTTGATCAGGGGACCAGTGGTATTGTCAGGAACACATACTTTTACAATTAGGGGGATTGATAAAGCTTTTGCTGACTTTCAAATGCATGTAAAACAAAGTATGATGTAACCACTTCCCTAAAATAAACATTTTCCCATAGTTACTAAATTTGTGTCAGCCAAAAGACTCAGTAATTCTTGGTTAACACCTGGTATACTAACCTCTATCAAATTAAAAAGCAATCTCTTCAAACGGTACAAGCTAGGGACCGTAAACCACAACACATACACGCAATACCGAAATAGAGTGACACAAATAACAAGGACAGCCAAAACTAATTGCTATATGAACATTTTTAGTAATTTCAAGAATAACACAAAGATAATTTGGCAGACCATTAATGAATTATCCGGCAAACAATCATCAAGAACAACAATTTCTAACTTACATCTAAACAACACAACGTATAACAACCCTGAACAAATTGCGGAAGTCCTCAATGTACATTTCAGTGAAGTAGCAACCAAACTTAATAAGAAGCTACCACCAGCAAATATGAATGCCACTGACTTTTTGCAAGGCAATTATCCAAACTCTATGTCTGTCCCACCAATTACCCCAGAGGACATTACTAAAGCTATAATAGCTCTAAAAAACAAGAAATCAAATGTTGAAGAAATTCCTATCTCAGTATTAAAACGTAATTGTGCACAGTTTGCCGACCCTATTACTTTACTTTTCAACCAATCAATTACCACTGGAATATTTCCTACAACCCTCAAAAAGACTAACGTCACCCCCATCCATAAGTCTGGTCCTACAACTGACCCGAATAACTACCGCCCTATCTCTACACTGTCTGCCCTCTCTAAAATATTTGAAACCCTAATAAAAGACAAACTAATGTCATACCTTCAAAAAAACAAAATATTGAGTGACTCCCAGTATGGATTCAGACCAGGCCTAAACACTTATCATGCTCTCAGTCAATTCTCCTCTCAACTTTATTCAGCTCTTGATGATAAATTATCTGTCCTAGCAATCTTTGTTGACTTCTCCAAAGCCTTTGATACAGTTAACCACAACATTCTTCTCCACAAATTGCACCATTACGGCATAAGAGGCACAGTACACTCCTGGTTTAAGACCTATTTATCTGATAGAACCCAATGCACACTCCTTGAAGGTTATAAATCCTCAGCAAGTAAAATTTGTACTGTCCCACAAGGAAGTGTCCTGGGGCTCATACTGTTCCTTATCTACATCAATGATATTGTCAATGTATTTTCACATGCAGATACTATCCTCTTTGCTGATGACATGACCCTCTATTTCACAGGCCTAAATAATAATATATTGTTCCATGCAGCTAATGTAGACCTTGACAAACTAAATAACTGGTGTTTGAGTAATAGACTTACCATCAACAGCAACAAAACACATTTTATGATATTTTCAAATAGAGTTGATGACAATTTCCCAGAACTAAAAATAAAAAACAATCATATAGCCAGAACCAACAAACTTAAATTCTTAGGAGTAACTTTTGATGAAAACCTAACATTTAAATTTCATACAAATAACATATCCCAAAAACTTTCAAGGTGCACTGCCATGCTTTATAAAGTAAGAGATTTTATGCCCAGTGAAGTACTAAAAGCACTGTACTATGCCCATATATATCCTCATCTGCAATACTGTAACCCAATTTGGAGTACCACCCAAGCCACACATCTAAAATGCATAAACCTAATTCATAAAAAAGATTATCCGCATTATCACAAAGAGCTCGTACCTTGAACACACGGCTCCACTCTTTAAAGATACAAAAATTTTAAGACTTGAAGACATAACGAAACTCTCTATTGCAACTTCTATGTACAATAATCAAATTAATGTCTCCCTTCCCATGCATGATTATACCACACGACACAGAGAACGCCTATGTATACCCACCCATCGCCTCAGCATCTTCCGTCGCTCAACTATGTACTTAGGCCCTCTAATATGGAATTCATTACCTCAACAAATTAAAAGTGTCAACTCTCTTTACAAATTTAAAAGTAGGCTCAAGAATAATTTCCTGGATGCATATTAACCAATGTTTTTCTTATATATCTTCCTTAACCTTCCCAGATATGTCTCATCATAAAAATCTATAATCACCATCGTCACCACTTCCATATCATTTTACCCCTTCTAGACAACTTATCCATTTCATACACCCATCTTATTACACTTACCTCATATGTGTAACACAATTTATCACCAAACTCTTTATCTTACTTCCTTATTTTAGAACATTATATTAGATTTATCTATTAGCAAATTTAGTTATTATTATATCTACGTATCTTAGATTTAAAACATAAATCTACTTCCTTTTCCCTTTGCCTGAAAAGCTTTGCTTATATAAAGGCTAGCCCATTATGTGTACAAATAACGCAATGTATCTCAAACCTAGGCTATAATAAAGTGTTTAAGTGTTTAAGTGTTTAAAACTTACAGAAAGTAGCAGTAGGTTACTATTTTTGTATTCTTTTTTTATATTTTACTAGCTATCCGGTATACAAATTCATACTGTTATTTTCCAAAGGGGGAAAAACAGGTAACTAAATGTCTGGAAGGTGTGTATTTTTGTTTGAGCTGATTATATTTAATTGAGATATCAAGTAAATTCAACGAGTAGGATGTTCATTTATTTACCATATAAAACAGTTTTTACACCTCTCTCAATTCACCCCAAGAAGTGACTCAATTTACCCCATTTTCCTTTACTGAATCAGTTATTTTTTTGTTTTTTGTGAAAATAAATCAATAAATAAAGTCTTGTACATTTGCACACAAATTGGTCACTTGCCCCTCCATACTCACTTTGAATATAAACTGTTTCACTTTTATGATTTAGAGTACAGAACCAAATAAGGAAAAAATGTATCAATTCACCCCACTCGACGCTAATATGAAATGCTTTTGGCTCATTCAAAACTTTAGCTGTTATGAAAGCACTTGGGAAACAATGGATAGAGGAAATATATGTACATTTTTTAAAGACATCTATTACGAAAGCACAGCTGCTATAAAGCTATATAAGACCAATGAGAAAATACAGATGAAGAAAGGAAACGAGGAAACATTATTTTTCCTTGAATCTGACGCGATTCTGTGTGTGTCAAATGCACACACAAGAATGCATTAGTTTTTTGTACATGCGTTGGCCACGCGTTTGTGTTTCACTAACAGACTAGCAGACCCCTGCAGCTGCACTCCGTTCCTATCCGAACTTTCCTTTCAGTCATCCGCGTTCCTAGACGCTCATGTGCCACACACCCGGTGGTCTAGTGGTTAGGACGTTCGCCTCACAAGCGAGAGGCCGCGGGCTCGATCCCCGCGCCGGGTAGGAGACATATGGACCAAGTCTCTTATAAATGTGTGATCCCTGTTCACCAAACAGTAATGAGGTACCTGATCTCAGACGGGGTTTGTGACCCGCTTTCAGGGGGGAGAAAACAAATCTCCCATAAATAAAAATATATGGCAGTGATCCTTATCACTGTTCGGGCCGCTGTTAAACAGCGGTTGCCGGCGCCTTACGGCAGCCAAAGAGTGGCCTGTCACCCCGAGTAGCATAGAGAATGGGGGGTAAAAATTCATGGGATACTTGTCTAAAATTTGTCTGTGTAAATTTGTCTGTAGATTTTCAGCCTAACTGGCTGCCACTATTAAGTAAAATTAAATTAAAATTAAACCGTTTATAAAAAAATAATGTGCAAGCTCCCATGGCCACTAGTAGCCAGTGAGGACACACCCGTCAGAAAGAATGTGTGTATCCTTGCTGGCTTGGGCGTTGGCGCCACGTTGTACGTACGAGCAACGTGTCATATGAAAGATCCCATTGAACTCAACTGAATGTTAAAACGCCTCACATGCGAACACGCATACGGGAATGCTCGTGTTAAAGAGCTAAAACTGTTCACGGCACAGCAGTGTTAGAGGAAGTTTTTAAGAACTTGGAATGGAAAGAGTGAGACATTTAGATAAATGGAAAATACTCATGTATGGAGACAGAGAAGTACCAGATGAATGGAGGGAGGTAATTATTGTATCCCAGCATAAATCTAAAGGTAGTAAAGATGAGTGTAAAAATTACAGTTATAAGTTTGCTTAATGTGTCAGGAAAAGTGTATGGAAGAGTCTTGACGGAGAGATTGATGGAAATAACTGCAGTAAAGGTTAACGAGGAGCAGGAAGGGTTTAGAAAAGGAAAAAAATAAGTTGCTGGCAGGAGCTAAGGCATTCTATAAGGAGGCAAGTGAGTGTGTGAGGGGGATTGGAGAGCCAAGGCATAGTTTTCCACCAGTGACCCGTGCCCAATCCGAGGCTGATCCATTAATAACGACCCTTAGTTTGCCAATTAATGCTCTCAACAATGAGTGTGTTATTGAAGACTGCATTAAAGAATTTATTCAACATTTTCATGATGCTTTGATTATCTGTCACAAGGTTGTCATTTTTGCTCTTTAATGGCCCAACATCATTTATAATATGCTTCTTGTTAATGTATCTTTGAAATATTTTGACATTATATGTGCATTTTGCTGCAATATTTTCTTTGCATTGCCGTTCTGCTTGCTGAATCAATGTTTAACTTGTCTAGATTAATTATGTAATCTGATATTTTCAGATGAATGCTGCCCTTTCATATGTTTAAACAACCATTTAATTACACTATTAAACCATAGATGATTTATCTTATTAAGGTTTTGCTCGCAGTACGGGATGAAATTACGTTGTGTTAGTAATTGATCTTTGAAATAAGACCACTGTATCTCAACCTGTGTTGTATCAGGTACCCTTGTATATTTCTTGAGCTTCTGCACCACCCATATAATTTTCATCATGTTCTCAGCATACTTCAGCTTTCACCATTTATGGTACAAGTTTCACTACAACTCTTGAAATGTACAGTCTGCTTTTTATAAAAACATAAGAGTATAAGGATGCTACAAAAGGCCCAGAGGTTTGCACGAGGTAGTTCCTGTTACTCGACTACTCCCCTATTACCTACACCCACCTCTCATCCCCATCCATAAAGCTGTCTAGTCTTCTTTTAAAACTCCCTATCGTCTATGAACTAACTACCTGCTGACTGAGTCTGTTCCAATCATCTACCATCCTATTTGTAAACCAATTTCTGCTTATTTCTTTATTAAATCTACATTTTTCTAGTTTGAATCCGTTATTTCTTCTTCTATCCTGACTACTGATCGTAAGAACTTTTCCTACATCCCCATCCACTTAAATACTTCAATCAGATCACCCCTTACTCTACGCCTCTCAAGTGAGTGTAATTTCAAAAGTTTTAGCCTCCTTTCATAACTAATATTACGAATCCCTTCTATTATTTTGGTCATCCTTCTTTGCACTGACTCTAACAAAATTATATCCATTCTATAATATGGGGACCAAAACTGTACTGCATAGTCGAGGTGAGGTCTGACTAACGCCAAATACAACTTCAGAATAACCTCAGCACTTCTACTTTTAATACTCCTAACAACCTATTAGCCCGATTTCTAGTCTCAATAAATTGTTTTCTGGGACGGAGGTCTGAGCTAACCTGCACACCCAAATCTCTCTCACATTCTGACCTTTTCAGCGTTACCCTGCTTATGTTGTACCTGTTGTGAAGATTTTCCCTGCCAACATTCATTACTCTACACTTGTCAATATTAAAATCCATCTGTTACCTGACCACCCACTCGGTTAACCTCATTGTTAGTAGGGGAATATCTACCTCAAATTCTCCCACCTACTCCATGTTTTACTCAAGATATACTTTCAAAGTATATATAATTTTCAAAGTCAAAATAACAGAAAATTAATTATTTTTCTAATGAATTAACAATATTTTGTCCTTTGTTGATATTGTATGTCTAGTATATAAGAAATTTATATTTCTTAGGTGTATACCATATTTAGGAATATTTAGGATATACTTTGTTTATATATTGCCACTTGATATGTTTTCATAACTGTTTAAGCTATTTTTTTTGTCTGCAGAGAAGCAGATGCTCAGCGGACTAATGCCACAAAAACTGATATTGCAAATATGTGTAAGAATTATGTTAACTTGTAACATTTTGGTAACAAACAATCAATCAATCAATGAACATTCTGCACCAATCATTATCTCCTAAGTATTGTATACATTGTTCATATGTATGCTTTGCCTGAGGTCACACTAATTATTGTATACATTATTCATATGTATGCTTTGCCTAAGGTCACACTATTAATAATGTATTTGTTCTGCATGTTGCAGAAAACAACTGCTTGTGCATGGCTCATCAACGTTGGACACCGCCCGCCCAGGTACTGTTGCCTTACTGTATTTGATTTTTAAACTGTTAATGCAGTTGGATTGTGTGATCTAGCAACATATTTAATCCCATTACCTTGTTGCTTTTATAAGAACATACGAACATAAAGAGGCAGCAAGAGGCCAGTTGACCTACACGAGCCAGCTCTTATACCCCTAACATTTACCATCTGTTTTCTCCATCCATAGATATGTCAAACCTTTCCTTAAAAGTATCTACTGTCCTTGCACTTACCGCATACCTGCTGCATTTGTTCCACTCCTCTACTACTCTATTAGTACCAAATTTTTCCTATTTTTCCTGAATCTGAACTTATCTATAGTCTTCCAAATCTTAATATAGATTTCTGGTGGGGCAGCATCCAGTATTTCCATGGGTCCAACGCTGCCAAATTTCGTTAAAGCATTTTATAGGCCTTTTACTAATGTACATCAAGTTCTAACTGGCTAGTTGACGTAGACAGGCAGCGTTGGAGCCATGGGAATACTGGATTCTGCCCCACCAGGAATCTATGTTAAGATTTGGAAGACTGTAGGTTATAGGTTGAAACCATTTGTTTGTGTTCAAATTTTCTCCTTGACTATGAGAACTATATTTATGTCTCTTTGTTGAAACCCTTGAACCATTTTACCATTTTTAAACACTTATATCAGATATCCACTTACCTCATGTCTCTAAATAGTGTGGATTGAGGTGTCTTAATCTATCCTTGTAAGTTAAGTTCCATATCCCGTTAATCATTTTAGCCATCTTTCTTTGTACTGCTTCTAGCTGATAACGTCGCATTTTATACAAAAGACATTCACTTGTGAGTTTCTGTGGAGTTGAATAAGTATAATGCACTATTCCTTGGAAATTTTACATTTTGGTACTCCTTGAAGGTCCATCTTAGAGTTGGAGTAAGACTAGATGGAGAGCAATAGGACCAGATGGGGTATTATGTTGAAGGAGTGTAGACAAGTAATGGCTGAGGCTCAGCCATTACTTGTCTGCACACCTTGAGCCAATTCATGATAGAATTGAGTTTTTTTTAAACAGGAAAAGTCCTTAAAGAATGGAAAAGAACTGATATAATGCCCATTTGCATATTCTCGTGATTTGTGAAATTCTAAAATTGAAAAAAATGACATTATTTGCTCCTAGGGGGAGGAAGCGGGTGAAGGGAGGTCAGATCAGGTTTTTACAAGAGGGGGAATCAGTGAGGTCAGGGCTGAGGAGGCTTATACATTTTTCCTTGATAATTTGATTGCAGGTCAGAAACTAAATATTCCATATTGGGCGATAAGATCACGTAGGAACGATCCAAAATGGATGACTAACAAATTAAAGTATATAATAGGACTAAACAGAAACATAAAAAAATTAAGGCAGGATAGGATAACTATAGGAAACAGTATATTGAATGATCTAGGTCAGTTAAGAAGCTAACACGTACAGCAAAGAAACAATATGAAATTAAGGTAGCTAGCCAGGTTAAAATTGACCCTAAAGGATTTTTCCAAGTATATAGGATAAAAAGCAGGGAATTCGTGGGTCCGTTGAAATTAGGTCAGGAAGAGATGGTAAATTCGGGGGAAGATATGTGTAAGGTTCTTAATGATTACTTCTTAAGTATTTTTTACTAAGGAAGACAAAAACATAGTTCTGGATTTGTGAGCAAATATTTAGAGGGGAGGAAAGTGAAAAGCTAATAGATGTTGAAGTAACTAGGGAATTAGTGGTAAGGGAAATAGATAAAATGAAGTTTAAATCACCAGGTCCAGATGAGGTTTATCCCAGGGTAATTAAAGAATGTAGAGAGGTAGTTAGCCAGCCATTAGTTAATATTTTCAGGAAATCAGTGGATTTAGGAGGTTCCTTCAATGTGGAGGCAAGCAAACGTAGTTCCGATTTTTAAGAAGGGAAATAGGGGATTAATGTCTAATTACCGACCTGTCAGTCTGACTTCAATTGTAGGTAAATTACTAGAGTATTATTGCAAATAAGATTAGAGAGCATTTGGAAAAATTTAGTTTAATTAATGATTCACAACACGGGTTCAGCAAAAGTAGGTCATGTCTCACTAACCTATTAACTTTTTATAGGAATGTTCATGAGGCAGTATATAATGATACGAATTACGATATTATATACCTTGACTTCAGTAAAGCATTTGATAAGGTTCCGCATGATAGACTACTGAGCGCATGGGATTGATAGAAAAGTTCTCCGCTGGATTAGGTCATGGTTAAGCAATAGGCAGCAAAGAGTTACAATTAATGGTTCCAAGTCTAATTGGGAGGGGTAACAAGTGGAGTGCCACAGGGATCTGTATTAGGGCCATTATTATTTATAATTTACATTAACGACTTAGACAATGGGATTAGTAGTGATATTAGTAAATTTGCTGATGATTCTAAGATAGGCAGGATTATTAAATCAGAATCTGATGTAAAAGACTTGCAGGGGGACTTAGATAGGTTAAACGAGTGGGTGGTTAAGTGGCAGATGGATTTTAATATTGACAAGTGTAAAGTACAAAGGAGTACAAAGGAAGAGGGAAGCGACTATGTCCAGCACATCTATCATTTCACATGCTCCGCCCACAATCAGCTGATGTAAGACGTTTACATTAGTGGCCAAAACATGTGTCCTTCACGAACACGTTTAGAGGCGTCCTGTTTTGATAGAGGGAGGTGCGCATGCGCAAGATCACTTTTTTTGCAGCAGCGACAGAGACAACACATTCACCGCCAGTCTCCACAAGTCCTTAATGCACTACTAGCTTGCAGTATCTCGTCTCCTGCCTGCATCTTGTTCCCTTTTATCAATAGTCCTTCTTAACCTAACTCTATAACCCTCCGTGGCTACCCTGAGGCTAAGTTTATTTAATTATTTTCCTTATATAATATTTTAATGCGCTTCCTTAAAAAACGAACGTGAAGGCGGAGCTACAGCCTCTTGAATGGGCGGAGTTATGGCCTCTTGGGCCAAAGCTCATTTCCTCTTACCTCGATAAAGCATTATTATTTATTTATTTCATTGCTTCTACTATATTTTCACATCCTAATTCACACGTAATAATGATGTTATTAAATTATAATGGTGTTTATAGTGTATAAAAGCTTCTATATATTTTTTTTTTATCTGTAACGATACATCGATATATCCATATATCGAGGCATAGACTACACTATACTTGACTGGACACTCGAAATCTGACCTTTTGCAAACCGGTCCTACAGCAGATTTTTTGAAAAATAAAATAAAATACTTAGAAATAAGATAGGAACCTCAAATAAAAAGCAAACACTTCAGAGTGATGTAGAGAATATGTTTATGAGCAACAAAAACAAATTAGTCAACGTACGTCATCAGTGGGCGACAATTATTAAATCCTAAGAAACCAAGAAAAACAAAATTTGCAATAATTTCCAGGAATATTGGAATTTCAACCTGAAAACACTTACATGCATAGCCCATGTAGTCTATATTAATATGCAATACCATAGAATACACCATACGTGACTGTGCACTCGAAATCGGGTCTTTCGCAAATGTGTCCTGAGGCGATTTTTTGTTTGTTTTATTTAAATAAAATACTTAAAATCATCATAGAAACCTCAAACAAAAAGCAAACACCTCAGAGTGATGTGAAGAATATGTTTATGAGCAACAAAAACAAATTAGTCAACATACGTCATCGGTGGGCGACAATTATTAAATCCTGACACCAATAAAAAACACCAAATTTGCAATAATTTCCAGGAATATTGGAATTTCAATCTGAAAACACTTACATGCATAGCCCATGTAGTTTATATTAATATGCAATACCATAGAATACACCATACGTGACTGTGCACTCGAAATCGGGTCTTTCATAAATGTGTCCTGAGGCGATTTTTTGTTTGTTTTATTTGAATAAAATACTTAAAATCATCATAGAAACCTCAAACAAAAAGCAAACAACTCAGAGTGATGTGAAGTATATGTTTATGAGCAACAAAAACAAATTAGTCAACATACGTCATCGGTGGGCGACAATTATTAAATCTTAAGACACCAATAAAAACACCATATTTGCAATAATTTCCAGGAATATTGAAATTTTAAACTGAAAACGCATACATACATAGCCAATGTAGTCCATACTAATATACATGCATGCTTGAAATAAGATTTGAAACTATTTCCAAATATTCTGTTTGTTTTCTACGTTTTCACTGAGCATGGCAGGATACACAACACCTTAGTGTTGAGAGTAATTGTAAAATATAACCAAAACTTGAACACAACACCCTGTCACTCGTAATCAATTCACTCATACTTTCCTATACCCATAAATAACATCAAGAAGAAAAAATTTAACATTCCTAATCAACTTACGATGTTTGCTGAGTGTCATCGAGAGAGCGTTTCTCAGAGACTGTGTAAAATAACTCCATTGTAATTCCTTATTGGTGATGGTCTCTAGTCAGCTTGTTGGTTTCATTGCCTCCTCCTCCTCTTCTATCTAGCAATGTTCTTTCCAATGATCTTATCACCATACATCACTTTCCCGGCGTACGTACTTTTCCTTTTATCCTGCCATGCTCAGTGAAAACGTAGAAAACAAACAAAATATTTGGAAATAGTTTCAAATCTTATTTCGGTAAATTTAAACTTTATGCCAATATTCCATATCTCTACCCCCCCCCACCCACCCCAGCAAGCTTGGGGGAGCCTGGGGAATCGGGGTTTTTTTTGGGGGGGAGGCATATGTGAGTGATATATGGCCTTTGAAAAATCTAGGGGAATTTCCCTAGATTTGGGGAAATTTCCCCAGATTTAACCTAAATTACCCTAACCAATCCTAACCGGGGGGGCTGCGCCCCCCCTGTGACACTGTTTTAACCTAACCTAACCTAACCAAACCTAATTTATCCTAACCTATCCTAAAAGGGGGGCACAGTCCCCCTGGACCCCTCCACAGACACTGTTGTAACCTAACCTAACCTAACCTAACCTAATTTTTGGTTGAATTGCAAATTTACCAAGTAAAATTTCAGAACTCACAATACCTTAACGAGAGCCTGAAGTTCCTGGCTGTGGGTCATCCTCTACTCGAGTGTCATAAAGTTCAGTGTCTTCCACGGGGATAGCACTGAACACCTGTTGGTAGGACGCCGTGTTCCCTCAGAAAGTCGTACACCAAATCATTTTTGGAATGGAATTTTGCGATTATTTGCCAATAATCCAATTCACAACCTTGACAAGTAACTTCAACGGTAGCCATGATACTGAGGAGAAAAGTGTCTCCTGACCTATGTTTCTAGCTGTGCCACGCCTACTATTACATATAGCAAGCTGTGATTGGCGCAGCTGGTGCTGGCAATTGGTGGTGGCACGTCATTGGACAGAGGAAATATAGACAATATAATAATCCTCTGTAGCAACAACACCCAATCCCATGCTTGAAACCAAAGCCCGTGCTAAAAACAATTTGATAGTGTTTGTTTGTTTATGTTGACTTAGAGAAAATGTCCAAAAATGTACCACATTCACGGACGTATTGCAGTGTTATTATTCATTTCCGACAGGTAGTTTAATCAGTGAAAATGTTGTAAATAGTAAGAGCAACAAGCTGAGGGTAGCCATAACTATCAACTGTTTAATGGCATAAAGTTAGGTAATACCCTTATTTCAAGCATGATTCAGAGTATACAATAGAAGCTGATGAAGCTACGGTCACACTAGGTTTTGCTAACGCTAGCCTGGCTTCCGTTTTTTCTGGATTTACAGCGATACGACTACCAGTCTGGCCACACACGTAGAAGAACTAACCTTGTGGAATCAGCTGATCATAACAACAACACAATCCGTTATGGAGGAAGCACTTCTCTTCTTCTTCTTCTGCTCATGAACATTTTCCATGAGACTTATAATAGCGTCATGGGACCAATGAATTGAACTATTTATGTTGTTGAGTTGACCTTTGTAAAGGATTGTTTTGGTCTTCTTCTTCTTCTTGTGACCTCTTTCGCCTTTTGCCTTTCGCGCCACGAATTGTTATGAAAAATTCATTCCCAAGCCGATATAACGATTATATGACATTTGATCACAATCAAATCATATTCAGGAATGGTTATTTCACAATATGTGATGTTTTATTTCAGAAATTATTGCGAATTTGCCAGATTTTTTTGCTATAAACAATATGCTTTATACACAACTCCCACACGATTTTTCACTCAAACTTGTAATCTTTATGTTAATTTCCTATTTGCAAAAGTTGTAAAATCATTTTTTATGTTCAGCCATGGTTCAGCAATCATTACTGATTGTAAAGACATGAAATACAATGTCCTAAGTAGAATATGAACTGATAATATGAAGTATTATCTGTCATCACTCATAGCAGCGGAATCTATAGGACCGAAATGTAATATCGTCTGTCAGCGAGTGTCCAGTCAAGTATGGTGTAGTCTATGATCGAGGTTAATCTACCGAGCCAAACATGACATAACATGATTGTTATGTACGATAATGCATCATATTTATCCTTTCTAAATATCCAATAACAGCATTTGCCTTGTCTTCTTTTACTATTAAATAAATACAGTAATATGTATTATTACATTCTATGCAGTTATTCTTACCTAATAACACCTGGAATTTATTCGAAAATATATCCTGATATGAAACTACACATGCCCCGCCCTCCTCCCCAAGGTTAGAGGCCAACATGTCGCTATTTACTTCAACTTCCCTAATATATTTCAATCATTATGCTTGTTTTTTTGTTGTTATTTTTATCAAAAGCAACATAAATAATATAAATCTTATGTATTAAACCCACTGTAATGGTCTCAAACATCTTACTTTCCTCTAATGTATTCGAAATATATTCCGTTGAGTGTTTTTAGTAGATGATGTTGGATGTTGCTGTGCCCTGATTGTATATTTGATCACAGGGCAAATGCAGAAATTCGTATTTTGGTTGGTTTGCCATAATTTGCTCAGATTTTGCTCATATTTTGCTTTTTATCAAGTCGACTTGACATTACATGTAAACGCTTGTATCTTGGCTCCGCCTCCCTCCTACCTCTCACGTACGGAATAGGTCAAAAGAAGAAGAGTGTTTGAACCACCATGGAGTCTGTTGATAGAATTCTTACAGCCTCCAACACTGTTATATAATAACACTGATTTGTAGTTGCGAAAAATTGTACTCTATAAATGTTTGCATTGGAAACATGTCTTTAAATTATTTGTAGTATTGTAAAGACACACACACACACGCACACACACACACACACACACACACACACACACACACACACACACACACACACACACACACACACACACACACACACACACACACACACACACACACACACACGTAATTTAGACTATTTCTTCCAATGTCATCGACAAAACATTATTCCAACTTAATTATTGCTTTGAGCGTTGTATATTCAGTCCTCACTCATGTTTATAGTGTTGAAAGAGCGTTCAAAGTCAATCCATCAATCATATAGGTGAGGGTCGTGTGCTCGTGTGGGCGTGAAGGTATAAGTCTAATTTGATTTTCTAGATCTTAACGTAAGGATTATTATTTGGTCAAAAATAATGTAACATGTTTATCTTATTAATACTGCAATCTATCTAGTATTGTCAATAAACGAATTAAGGGTATGAGTGTGTGACGGAAGGACTGGTTAAGACGAGGTGAGGTGAGACATGAACGCTCCGAAGCTTGTCTCGTCCAATGTTTACCTCCAGCCTTGTGTGTGGCGAGGCTGTGACACTCCTCCACCACGCTCGGCCAAGGTAAGATGTTGCAGGTGGTGTTACAAATGTTGATATTCAGGTTTTTAGGAGTATTCAGTTAATGACTCCGTTATGGAAATGTTTTAAAGATAAATATAGATTTGAAGAACTACGTAGTCTCTTATGTGCGTCTCATCATTTAACTTTGCCAGAGTCTCGCCCTCAATCTTCACTACACTCGTTAACCTAAGCAGCAGGTCTGTGGCTACCTAGTTCAGGCGGGTTATTTGGTAAAGTTATTCAAGGTTCACGAACGGTTTTGGATTTGTTGTAAGTTTTTGCTTGGTTGATGTGTAAACCTAAAAGCTTTCCATTAAGCTTGAAATATTTACAAGCTGTTAATAAAGGTTTGAATTATACCTGTGAATACTATTTTCTTTAGTAGTTAATTAGCTGTTGCAGATTAGTGTATTGGTTATAGTTTAATTTTCTTGTGTTTTAGTACCTTTATTTATTATTTGGTGTTGAATGAGGTGGTGATGAGTAGTTAAGCGTCGTTAAGACAACTGGTTCATTACATTTTAACTCTTATTCTCGTTAATCCATCTTAAAAGGCATTAACTTTAGCCCTTTTCTATTTCTCCACGGTAACTAGCAAATCATTTGTAACTACGTGCTAAATGTATTATTGGAGCTTTTAATTACCTAATTGCTTGTACTTCATAATTCAGTATTTCCGATTTACGATCACAAACTATCAATCCATGTTTTTCGTAGTTACTGCATAGGTTAATTGTGGTTATTAGTGATAGTTTTTTTTTGTCGTTCAGTGTGTCTGCCTGCCTGTCTGTGTCTACCGATGTACACCATTAAGTAATCGGGGACAACTTTGCAGACAGCCAACGAGTATCCTGTAGCAGGGTGAGTATGACTGGTTGCCGGTTGGGTCAAATTTATCTGGACTAATCATAACCTGGCACTAACAAGTAATTAAGTGAAGGTATTTTTTTTGGTTTATAAAATGAACACTGGTAATAAGTGTATACCTGACTTAACTGTTTTTAGTAATTATTTTTAGTTTATTTTCCTTTTTAACCGGTAATCCAGCCGGTTGTAGTCGTCAACGAGGCAGCCAACTCCACCTAACTACGGATCAGAGGTGGAAGTGGAAGTAGGATCACCCACGCAAGGTTATGCAAGGCGATGCAGTAGTGTTTGTGTTTTAAGTTTGTTTCAGTGGCAGGTGAGTGAAGGTGTTTTAGTTAGGTTCAGTCTGGTCACTCTGAGGTAGAGACGCTTGAAGGAAGGAAGCCACACAGATAGGAGGGAAGGAGGAATAATCTGGTTTGTGGCAGGATTTAAGTTAAGGGTTGTGGAGGAATGAGGCAATTCTGTTATTACAATGGTAAAGTTTTTAGGTTTAAAATATCGCCTTTTTGTTCGCTCATGCTCACTTAATAACTATATTGCTGTGTCGGTAAGTGAAGAAGTATTTTATTAGTGGTGTTCGTGTATAAGTGTGAATCATTGATTGGTGTCGTAGATTGCCTCATTCCCTTACTTTCAGATTTAACTACTCTTCTTAGTTTTATAATGCTTGATACTGTTCTTTCTTGATTGCTGCGTGAATAGTTTGATTAAGTTTGAAGTTTTTATATAATAATCTGTTTTAATATAACTTTTGGTAGTTTCTGAAGTTTAATAGAAGTTAAGTATCCGGTTTATTTACAAGTTCTCTTTAGTTAATTTTTTGTGGTAATCATAAAAATTTTGTATTACATGATTGGTTAGGTGTAGAACAGAAGTGGTGGTGGGTTGATGGGCGGGTGTGTGTCTGGAGATGTTAGTAGTCTGCTTCCTTACAAAGTGCATCCAACTCTTAATTGGGTAAATTTTGAATAACTAAATCTTAATTATGATTCTTAGTTTAATGGCTACCTTCCTTATGAATGTTTTTATTAATACACTCCAGTAAAATCTGTGCTAATTTTCCCACCATAGTTTCTCCCACATCTGCTTAATCATCCTGCGCCTACAAACGCACGCGCACACGCACACACCTGAATGGAGGACTAAGGTAATTAAAACAATCTTATTTAGCGCAACAATTAATGTAATACCATTTGTTCTGCTCATCACTCACTACTACAATGTGTCTAAAATCTCTATCCTCTGAGTTACTTCTGGGTGGTTGGTGGCTCTGTACTACATCAAATTTTTATTGTATTTATCTTTGCAGTGTTTGCCGAAGAATATTTGTCACTAGGAGAACTTTGAAAGACTGCCGAGAGGAAGGAGGAGGATGGTGCTGAAGAATTAATTGGACAAAGTTTTGGATAATAAAAAGGAGCGTACATATCCTTTATAGTTCTGAGTTAAGGCCCGTCTACACTAGGACTGGGCAGTCGGGGGGGCAGGCCGACCGACGAGGGGGTAATGGGGGTGAACGTCCTAACACGAGACAGGCGTTGTCAAAAGCCCGCGCCTTCTCAGGCGGAGTGAAAGAGGAAGTTTCTCACAAATTTTCTCCGAACTTGAAAAGGAATGCCCTGATGGCTTTGAGAGCTACACCAGAATGCTTGTTATTTTATTATATAAATTGCTCAACAAGATTGAACCTTATATACGTAAGGAAGACACCCATCTCCGCGAGAGCATCTCTCCTGGCCCGCGTTCAGTCCGTCACTGACGTTCACTCACTCAATCAAATGCCTCTCGCTCAAGACTGCTCCCCCCACCCTCTAGCCCCGCCCACTTTACCATATATGGGAGTCGAGACTGCCCAGTCGGGCGATCCCCCGACTGGGCAGTCCTAGTGTAGACGGGCCTTTAGTGTATATAAAGTAAACCTAACCTGACAAACAATTTTTTTTCTCGAATAGTAGTTATCAATATATTTTCACATTCAATATACTATTGTGGATTATGTCTAAAAGGAAATGTTATATAGCGTCTTACGCTACTGACTTTCTTTTTCCATTCGCTTTCAGTTCCTGTTGGTGTGGCGGCTTTGGTGTGTGTGACGTCAACGACCTGTCTTGTTATCTTGCAGTTTGAGTTGAACGTTGTGTATCAGACTCACGGATTGGTAGTGTTGCCAGTTAATGAGCGTCAGTGTTGTTAGAGTCCGAGAGGCTCCCAGATGTGTATATTATTATGTATTTATTTATTTTTTTTAAATAAATTTTCTTACATTTGAAAACGTGTCGTTCTCCGGAGACTCTTCGAGGTATTTTAAAGCAATAGATAAATTAAATTCCACAAAGGGCTTTGAGAAATAAGATGGGGGGGGGGGGGGGCTACCAATATTCGAACAATACTAGCACTCACTATTAGCGTATTAGCGTTGTGCGTTATTAGCGTATTAGCGTTGTGCGTTGTATTGGTCACCTACTTGAAATGAAATAAATAACCAGCCAGCCAGCCCATTCCTCTTACGTAGTGTAGGTATCCCTTTCAAAGATCCTCTCCCCCCATACATAATTATCGTCTGAAACACACCTATGTATCCATTCGTCCCTTACAAGAAGAATCAGTCGGTGTTTGGTGCCAACACGGGGCTTGCTTGCCCTCATCACCACAGACATCTTCCGTCAGGTAGTCAAAGTAGTGACGGAGGACCATCTTACTTTCTCTCTCCCCTTTTGCGGAATTTAACCCTTCATCTAATTGGAGACCAAACAACCCTTTTGCGGAATTTAACCCTTCATCTAATTGGAGACCAAACAAAACAGACGTAGACGTTTTCAAGGTAAGAAAATTTTATTATAAAAAAAAATATATAAAATAATAATAATTTATACATCTGGGGCCTCTTGGACTCTGACAACATTGACGTCATTAACTAACTGGCAACACTACCAATCCGTGAGTCTGATACACAACGTTCAACACAAACAAACTGCAAGGAGCGTCGTCACAGGTCGTTGACGTCACACACACAAACCAAAGCCGCCACACCAACAGGAACTGAAAGCGAATGGAACAGGAAAAAGTCAGTAGTGCAAGACGCTATATAACATTTCCTTTTTAGACATAATCCACAGTATGTATCCAAAAAGTACTGGTCTTAATACTATATGTATTAAATAGGTTTACTTTATATACACACTCTTTGAACTATAAATATAAAAAAGAATATATATATGCTCCTTATTATGCTGTCTCAGCACCATCCTCCTCCTCCTCTCGGCAGTCTTTCAAAGTTCTCCCAGTGACAAGACACGTCGGCAGATACTGCAAAGATAAATAAAACGGAAATTAAAGGTCAAACATACCAAATTCAATTAGTACAGCATGTTTCCCTCGACTTTCCAGAATTTTATCAGTCAAAAATACCTTGAAGAGTCTTCGAAGAACAACAGACGTTTTCAAAGGTATAAAAAATTTATAAAAAAAAAATAATAATAATAATAATAATCTATACATCTGGGAGCCTCTCGGACTCAGACAACACTGACGCTCATTAACTGGCAACACTACCAATCCGTGAGTCTGATACACAACGTTCAACACAAAACAAACTGCAAGATACGACAGGCTGCAAGGGGCGTCGTCACAGATCGTTGACGTCACACACAGCAAAGCCGCCACACCAACAGGAACTGAAAGCGAATGGAACAGGAAAAAGTCAGTAGTGTAAGAAGCTATATAACATTTCCTTTTTAGACATAATCCACAGTCAAAGCCGCCACACCAACAGGAACTGAAAGCGAATGGAAAAGGAAAAAGTCAGTAGTGTAAGAAGCTATATAACATTTCCTTTTTAGACATAATCCACAGTATGTATATTGAATGTGAAAATATATTGACTATTCGAAAAAAACTTTATTAGTGACACTAACTCAGAATTATAAAGGATACGTGCGCTCCAAAACTGTCCAATTTTTCAGCACCATTTTCCTCCTTCCTCTCGGCAGTCTTTTAAAGTACTCCCAGTGACAGACTCTTCGGCAAACGCTGCAAAGATAAATACTTAGAGATAGAAGGTTTTAAACACATACTAGTGGGTGATGAGCAGAACAAATGGTATTACATGAATTGTTGCGCTAAATAAGATTGTTTTAATTACATTAGTCCTCCATTCAGGCGTCTGTCTGTGCGTGTGCGTTTTAATTACCTTAGTCCTCCATTCAGGCGTCTGTGTGTGCGTGTGTAGGCGCAGGATAAGCAGTTGTGGGAGAAACTATGGTGTCAAAGTTAGCACAGATTTTACTGGAGTGTATTAATAAAAACAGGTAAGTAAATAGAACTAGTAAATAAACCGCATACTTAACTACCAAAAATTATATTAAAACTAATTATATTATAAAAACTTCAGACTTAATCTAACTATTCACGCAGCAATCAAGAACAGTATCAAGCATTATAAAACTTAGAATAGTTAAATCAAAGTAAGGGAATGAGGCAATCTACGACACGAACACCACTAATAAAATACTTCTACACTTACCGACACAGCAATATAGTTATTGAGTGAGCATGAACGAACAAAAAGGTTATATTTTAAACCTAAAAACTTTAATATTGTAATAACAGAACAGCCTCATTCCTCCACAACCCTTAACTTAAATCCACCGTCCCCATCCTTGAACCTGCCACAAACCAGACTATTCCTCCTTCCCTCCTATCTGTATGGCTTTCTTCCTTCCTCACGCGTCTCCACCTCAAAGTAACCTAACTAAAACACCTTCACTCACCTGCAACTGAAACGAACTCAAGACACACACACTTCTGCATCGCCTTGCATAACCTTGCGTGGTGATCCACCTTCCACCTTCCACCTCTGATCCGTAGTTAAGTGGAATTGGCTGCCTCGTTGACGACTACATCCGGCTGTGTTACCGGTTAAGAGAAAAATAAACGCAAACTAATTACTAAACACAGTTAAGTCAGGCATACAATTATTACCAGTGTAAATTTCATAATCCAAACATTACCTTCACTTAATTACTCTTTAATGGCTGGTTATAATTAGTCCAGATAACTAGACAACCGGCAACCACTTAACTCATTCTGCTACTGGATACTCGTTGGCTGTTTGCAAAGTTGTCCCCGATGACTTAATGGTGTACTTCGTTACACAGGTAGAGAGACACTGAACGGCTAAAAAGAACAATCACTAATAACCACAATTAACCTACGCAGTAACTAAGAAAAGACCGATTGGTAGTTGGAACCGTAAATCGGAAATACTGAATTATGAAGTACAAGCAATTAGGTAATTAGAAGCTCCAATACATTTAACACGTAGTTAAATGGATTTGCTACTTACCGTGGAGACAATAGAAAAGGGCTAAAATGAATGCCTTTTAAGATTGATATTATTAGAACTTATTCCCGTTAATCTATCAGATAGCCATGTGTACTTTGTGTGGAGGAAGAGTCAAGATGTAATGAACCAGCTGCCTTAACGACGCCTAACTACCCATCATCACCTCATTCAACACCAAACTTTATAAATAAAGATACTAGAACGCTCATCATGGAAATTAAACTATAACCAATATACTAATCTGCAACAGCTATTCAACTACCAAAGAAAATGGTATTCACAGGTATAATTCAAACCTTTATTAACAGCTTATAAATATTTAAAGCTTAATTGAAAGCTTTTATGTTTACACATCAACCAAGCAAGAACTTTCAACAAATCCAAAACCGTTCGTGAAGCTTGAATAAGTTTACCAAATAATCTGCCTGAACTGGGTGGCCAGAGACCTGCTGCTTAGGTTAACGTGTGTAGTGAAGATTGAGGGCGAGACTGGCAAAGTTAAATGATGAGACGCACATAAGAGACTACAGATTGACACCTGTTCACTACACACTACAGATTCACACCCGCACACATCCTTACAAACAAAACCAACGCAAGGTAGTGTAATACAATAGATACAACTAATCTTATACCTCTTACACTTTTATTAATTATCTTAACTACCTCATTCTTCCAGAACACACACACACACACACACACACACACACACACACACACACACACACACACACACGCACGCACGCACGCACGCACGCACGCACGCACGCACGCACGCACGCACGCACGCACGCACGCACGCACGCACGCACGCACGCACGCACGCACGCACACACACACACACACACACACACACACACACACACACACACACACACACACACACACACACACACACACACACACACACACACACACGTAAATGTAATAGATATAGGAGACGAAGGCGATTATAAAGGTACGCGGAGACGAGTGTGTTGCGCTTACTTGCTGAGGCGGGCGATCGCCCACCCAGTGGTGGTGGGCTGCACCTTGTGGGCCTGGTCGGTGGTGGGCTGCACCTTGTGGGCCTGGTTGGTGGTTGGCTGCACCTTGTGGGCCTGGTCGGTGGTGGGCTGCACCTTGTAGGCCTGGTCGGTGGTGGGCTGCACCTTGTGGGCCTGGTTGGTGGTGGGCTGCACCTTGTGGGCCTGGTCGGTGGTGGGCTGCACCTTGTGGGCCTGGTCGGTGGTGGGCTGCACCTTGTGGGCCTGGTTGGTGGTTGGCTGCACCTTGTGGGCCTGGTCGGTGGTGGGCTGCACCTTGTGCGCCTGGTCGGTGGTGGGCTGCACCTTGTGGGCTTGGTCGATGGTGGGCTGCACCTTGTGGGCCTGGTCGGTGGTGGGCTGCACCTTGTGGGCCTGGTCGGTGGTGGCTGCACCTTGTGGGTCTGGTCGGTGGTGGCTGCACCTTGTGGGCCTGGTCGGTGGTGGCTGCACCTTGTGGGCCTGGTCGGTGGTGGCTGCACCTTGTGGGCCTGGTTGGTGGTGGGCCTGGTCGGTGGTGGCTGCACCTTGTGGGCCTGGTCGGTGGTGGCTGCACCTTGTGGGCCTGGTTGGTGGTGGGCCTGGTCGGTGGTGGCTGCACCTTGTGGGCCTGGTTGGTGGTGAGGTGCACCTTGTGGGCCTGGTCGGTGGTGGCTGCACCTTGTGGGTCTGGTCGGTGGTGGCTGCACCTTGTGGGCCTGGTTGGTGGTGGGCCTGGTCGGTGGTGGGCTGCACCTTGTGGGCCTGGTTGGTGGTGGGCTGCACCTTGTGGGCCTGGTTGGTGGTGGGCTGCACCTTGTGAGCCTGGTTGGTGGTGGGCTGCACCTTGTAGGCCTGGTCGGTGGTGAGGTGCACCTTGTAGGCCTGGTTGGTGGTGGGCTGCACCTTGTGGGCCTGGTTGGTGGTGGGCTGCACCTTGTGGGCCTGGTTGGTGGTGGGCTGCACCTTGTAGGCCTGGTTGGTGGTGGGCTGCACCTTGTGGGCCTGGTTGGTGGTGGGCTGCACCTTGTAGGCCTGGTTGGTGGTGGGCTGCACCTTGTGGGCCTGGTTGGTGGTGGGCTGCACCTTGTGGGCCTGGTTGGTGGTGGGCTGCACCTTGTGGGCCTGGTCGGTGGTGGGCTGCACCTTGTGGGCCTGGTCGGTGGTGGGCTGCACCTTGTAGGCTTGGTCGGTGGTGAGGTGCACCTTGTAGGCCTGGTCGGTGGTGGGCTGCACCTTGTGGGCCTGGTTGGTGGTGGGCTGCACCTTGTGGGCCTGGTCGGTGGTGAGGTGCACCTTGTAGGCCTGGTAGGTGGTGGGCTGCACCTTGTGGGCCTGGTCGGTGGTGGGCTGCACCTTGTAGGCCTGGTTGGTGGTGGGCTGCACCTTGTGGGCCTGGTCGGTGGTGGGCTGCACCTTGTAGGCCTGGTCGGTGGTGGGCTGCACCTTGTGGGCCTGGTTGGTGGTGGGCTGCACCTTGTGGGCCTGGTCGGTGGTGGGCTGCACCTTGTGGGCCTGGTCGGTGGTGGGCTGCACCTTGTGGGCCTGGTCGGTGGTGGGCTGCACCTTGTAGGCCTGGTTGGTGGTGGGCTGCACCTTGTGGGCCTGGTCGGTGGTGGGCTGCACCTTGTGGGCCTGGTTGGTGGTGGGCTGCACCTTGTGGGCCTGGTTGGTGGTGGGCTGCACCTTGTGGGCCTGGTCGGTGGTGGGCTGCACCTTGTGGGCCTGGTTGGTGGTGGGCTGCACCTTGTGGGCCTGGTTGGTGGTGGCTGCACCTTATGGGCCTAGTCAGTGGTGGGCCTGGTCGGTGGTGGGCTGCACCTTGTAGGCCTGGTTGGTGGTGGGCTGCAACTTGTGGGCCTGGTCGGTGGTGGGCTGCACCTTGTAGGCCTGGTTGGTGGTGGGCTGCACCTTGTGGGCCTGGTTGGTGGTGGGCTGCATCTTGTGGGCCTGGTCGGTGGTGAGGTGCACCTTGTAGGCCTGGTTGGTGGTGGGCTGCACCTTGTGGGCCTGGTCGGTGGTGAGGTGCACCTTGTAGGCCTGGTTGGTGGTGGGCTGCACCTTGTGGGCCTGGTCGGTGGTGAGATGCAACTTGTAGGCCTGGTTGGTGGTGGGCTGCACCTTGTGAGCCTGGTTGGTGGTGGGCTGCACCTTGTAGGCCTGGTCGGTGGTGAGATGCAACTTGTAGGCCTGGTTGGTGGTGGGCTGCACCTTGTGGGCCTGGTCGGTGGTGAGGTGCACCTTGTAGGCCTGGTCGGTGGTGGGCTGCACCTTGTGGGCCTGATTGGTGGTGGGCTGCACCTTGTGGGCCTGGTCGGTGGTGGACTGCACCTTGTGGGCCTGGTCGGTGGTGGGCTGCACCTTGTAGGCCTGGTCGGTGGTGGGCTGCACCTTGTGGGCCTGGTTGGTGGTGGGCTGCACCTTGTGGGCCTGGTCGGTGGTGGACTGCATCTTGTGGGCCTGGTCGGTGGTGGGCTGCACCTTGTGGGCCTGGTCGGTGGTGGGCTCCACCTTGTAGGCCTGGTTGGTGGTGTGCTGCACCTTGTGGGCCTGGTCGGTGGTGAGGTGCACCTTGTAAGCCTGGTCGGTGGTGGGCTGCACCTTGTGGGCCTGGTCGGTGGTGGACTGCACCTTGTGGGCCTGGTCGGTGGTGGGCTGCACCTTGTGGGCCTGGTCGGTGGTGGGCTGCACTTGTAGGCCTGGTTGGTGGTGGGCTGCACCTTGTGGGCCTGGTCGGTGGTGAGGTGCACCTTGTGGGCCTGGTCGGTGGTGAGGTGCACCTTGTAGGCCTGGTTGGTGGTGGGCTGCACCTTGTGGGCCTGGTTGGTGGTGGGCTGCACCTTGTGGGCCTGGTCGGTGGTGAGGTGCACCTTGTGGGCCTGGTCGGTGGTGAGGTGCACCTTGTAGGCCTGGTTGGTGGTGGGCTGCACCTTGTGGGCCTGGTCGTTGATGGACTGCTCCTTGTGGGCCTGGTTGGTGGTGGGCTGCACCTTGTAGGCCTGGTCAGTGGTGGGCTGCACCTTGTGGGCCTGGTTGGTGGTGGGCTGCACCTTGTGGGCCTGTCATTTCCTTTTTTTTTCTTTAATCTTTTTATCGTTATCGTCGTCACTGGCTATCGGATATAACTAGTATCATACAATAACAAAAAAACGTACAGAAAACTTTCTCACATAGAATAAGATTAATAATTAGAATGATAGGTACTAGTTCTTGTTTTACTTTGTATCAAAATCACTACACCACTATAAATTAAATAGATGACACTTGAATGTTTTCCTCTTCTCGTGGTTACCAAAAAGCTAAGGCCAACAAATACATTTAAATCATATTAAGGATCCATAGTACATTCAGGAGAATTGGTTATATATTAATCTCCAACATTCCGACTTCACGAGAGCGCTACCCCTTACACCACACCACACCAGAACCAGGACGAGAACCAGATTTGAGCTTGCAACCTCAAGGCCACGAGAGCCACCCGGCCCTCATCTTAGTTGAATAAAAGATTGGTTGGATACATAGCTTAAATGTAGAGAAAAGTCGTCTTGCTTTTTACCACCCATGATGTGGTGACCATCCATGGTCCGTCCAGGACTGAGAATGAATTGGGACTGGCGGCTAACTTAAGTTTATGCCAAACGTGTTCAGCTATCATCACTCACCTCCAGAATACCACATTGCTTCTGATGGCCGGCTACAAGTGGCTAAAATAATGTTTCATAAGACGGTATGTGATTGGAAGGTGTTGGTGATTGCCTGGGAATGATTGTGGAAGATAATAAATACTCTGGCGGTGTATACCAGCGAGCCGCACAATTTGTCACTCGCAAGCAATAGGAATTAAATTGAGCTAGTTGTCATTCTCTCTCTAAAATTGAAGTAGAAACGGCTGTTTCAATTACAACTCTTCTCAACACACGTTCGAGCTGCTCGGAAAGAATGACTCCTAACTCCTAACTCAAGAAGGCAAAGGCTACGACTTTGTACAGTATACAGGAGAAGGATCGTCATGAATATGGTAACATTTCTTAGTAACGTACCAAGGATAAGAAATTCGTCCCCATAACTTAACACTTTATTGAAAATTAACATAGAACATGACTGGGATAAATAAAACGGACGCTGGAAATAGTTCCCCTCCCCACACACACACACACACACGAAACATTAACCCATCCGCGTCATATTAGACTGTATATGACACTTGCATCCCACACAATGACACCACAAATATACACACTTGAGAATGCATAGGATATTTCTACATCCATGCAAAGGAACACAGTTTCCCGCTTGACAAAAAATATGATAGGGGGAACGGGGTAGTGGTAACTGCACCTCACAACATTAAAAATAGGGATACAATTCAACCCAACACTTGGTCACACTTTTCCCCACAAAACATCAACCAAAGGAAATAAGTTTCCCTGAAAAATACATCTGCATGCTCGTGTTAACGGTGATGGAAGGCAAGACGCGAAAGTGAGATTTTCTTGATAAAATACCAAAATTTTAACATTAAACTACAAAATTATATGATTATCTCTCACGTGCCAACTTATAAGTTGCCATATATATATATATATATATATATATATATATATATATATATATATATATATATATATATATATATATATATATATATATATATATACATACATAAACAGGAACACAGAGCCAGCAGGTTCATCCGAGACTAGTATGGTGATGGTCGCCTTCCACACAGGAGACGACCAAGACCACCACCAATCTGGACAACACACCCAACCCCAACAATGATGAATCAATAAAATTTTAAAAATAGTAATACATAAATAAATATATAAAAAATAAGTAAAGATAAATTAATAAATAAATAAATAAAAAATAAATAAATAAACAAATAAGAAGTTGAGAGGGCATACATAAGATTCAAGAATATATGTACACACATTTCAGTTTACCGAGGAAGATAAATATCAGGAAGACTCAAACACTTCACACCAATACACTAGTCCGTGAGGTGTGTGATTTGCACGGCCGAGAGTACTGACTCGCCCCTAATTGGATGGCGAAGTCTCTTAACCTTGTACAAATCCTCAACCACTGGTCAGCTTTATGACCCGTCTAAAGCCACAGTACGAGGAATATCATGGTAGGCAGCGAAAGATACAGGTCAAGTCCAAAAGCATTTACATTTAGCACGGGCAGCAGCGGTGACGAGTGTTACTGTCTACGGCAGCTTAAACGACAGGACCACCGCAGACTCCTCGCTTGAGTTAGACAATGCTGTAATGACCTCAGGTGATCAGTATGTCAGCATGAAACACTTAAAACTGCGAGTTACCGATATCAAAATAGCCTCGTTGAAATATATCTTTTAAATGAATTATATGCAGGCATGACTAGTATCCAACTGTCGTTTGATTGGGCGCACTTCATTAAGGCTCATGCGACTTAACCTGTCTTCCTCACCAATGTTCTGAATGCCTCACCAAAACATCCGTCGTGTGTATCCTTAACAAAGATCTCCTGAGTAGGCAATCTAACACTTGCCGCTGTTTAGTTAGTTGTTCTCTCCTTAAACAACCTTAAACTCCAGCAGCGGGTGATCGGTGTGCTGATTTCGTTAATGCGTTTTCTGTTCGTATCATTAATGGCTGGCAGTACCTAGTGAAATGCGGGATAATGGTAAAAATTGCACAAGAACCAAGTCTTGAGTGTTGGTCACAATCCTCGCGCACATCCCTTGGACAGACTCATCATTCTGCTCCACTGACTGCAGTGTGAATTGTGCTGCTGTATGGCTGGCATTAATGTCCACTTTGTCACACACTAAATACAAAAGAACAATGTTAATCGGCTCAGCACTTCAACATAACCGTATTGCAGATGACAAGAGCACGCTTCTTGTACGTACATGTGTGCATGTGTGGATGGGGTAGCTTCCCTCCACGCACGCTCTCCACACTGTGGCAGTTTCATGGCCGATGACAAGAGCACACTTCTTGTACGTACGTATGTATGTATGCCTATGGGTGGATGAGGCAGCTTCCCTCCACACATGCTCTCCACACTGTGGTAGCTTCATGGCAACACCATCGGATTTAACACATTCTATTAACAGTACAAGTAAGTAGCATTAAAAATAGGAAGGAAGGAAGCCCGTTTTGGTGCCGGCTGTCCACGTCGACCATGGAGTTAGTCTAAACAACAATATGGTTGTGGTGAGAGGGACAATAGTGGCATGGCAGCCGGCAAGAAGGGCTTCAATAGTCTCCAGGTGTGCGTGGTGAGGACAGTGAGCTCACCCAGACAAACAGACATACTGACAGATAGATGACGTGTGGTGGTGGTGATATAGACGCATTCCGCCTCACACCTTTTGGTTGATGAGCGAGCCATCGTCCGTGAAGCGACCTGTGGGAACGCAGACAGGAAGAGAGAAGCAAATATTAGTGTCAATATGAAGGCAAATGATACTCAGGCGCCGTATATACACTCCATGGATATTTTGTCATATATCTTTTACCTCCGTGTTGAGGCGCTTCTGAGTTCGTGCTAATCTCCGTCACAATACATACATACATAAATACATACGTTCATGAGTGTATACACTGAACAAAGCATCACCACTTGAATAGGTAATAAACTTAATTATGGCAGTATATATCAATTAGTGTAAGTGTGTCAATATTACAGTCTTCGCCTAGAATGCTACTTATCTACAGGGTGAATGGAAAAAAAGAGGGATTGAATCACTTCTACAAGAAATAATATAAGTAATTTACTAACAATTCACATAGTCAATAAAACACACAACAAGTGACTCAAAAAAAGCCAACACCATATACATGAGTGAGTGGAATGAATAGCATATTATTCGTAAACACATACCTGCTGGTTTGGATTCCTTTATGGAAAGTAATGAGCAAACTCACACTATATCAAGTATTACTGTTAATTATACGATTCTTTTCTATTCCGTCGTACATGATATTACATACTTTAACTCAATCAAATTCTGAGATGTTCCCAATGAACTGTATTGATTATAGAACGACATTTTGTACTATAGATACAATATGCGTGTCAACTCATAAGCATGATCTCATACAATGTGATTCTCTCAAAATGATGTGACCATTCAAAGTAAAGATGATGTCACTGCTGGAGGCGGTGTTCCAAACACAGCCTTTATCTATCAACCCAATCGAGTGATGCAACGTTACTCGAACACTACCTAGGCAGGCACTACTTAGGGACTGCAACACCATACTGGAACATTATATATATATATATATATATATATATATATATATATATATATATATATATATATATATATATATATATCCTGGGCATGCTGCAGTATCCGAGAACACAGTAGCTGTGCCTTGGGAATGTAGTAAGATTCCAGGAATAAAACAGCTGTGCCAGACGGATGTTGCAGTAGCCAGGAACATAGCATCTGTTCCTAGAATTGAACAGAACACAACAATTATCTTCCAGGCTTGCTGCAGCACCCATGAATACAACAGCTGTCTCCCAAGAATGCTGCAACGCCTACGAACAAAACAGCTTTGCTCTAGATATACTGCAACACCCAAGAACACAACAGCTGTGTCCCAGGCATCATACAATACCCAGGAACATAACTGTCTCCCAGGTACATTACAACACCCAGGAACATAACAACTGTCTCTCAGACATGTTGCAACACCCAGAAACAAAATAGCTGTGTCCCAGGCTCCTTACAACATCTAAGAAGAAAACAGCTGTCTCCCAGGCAAGCTATAACATCCAAGAACACAATAGTTGTGTCCCAGGGATCTTACAACACCCAGGAAGACAACAGCTATCTGTCAGGCATACTACAACACCCATAAACATAACAGCTGTGTTCCAGACAACTTACAACACCCAGAACTACAATAGCTGTGTCCTAGGCATGTTGTAACATCCATGAACACAACAGATGTACCTCTATTAAGTTGCAAAACCCAGGAAAATAACAACTATGCCTCAGACATGTTGCATCACCCAGGAAAACAACAACTGTGCCTCAGGCATACCCCACCACTCAGGAACACAGAAGCTGTGCCTCGGTGATGATGTAACATACAGGAATACACACACTATAAGGCAGGCACCCAGTGGATGAGTCAAAGGGCCACACGAGGTGATGGCAAGCAAAAGGCCACCGCCAGTATTCAACATCAGCCATCTCTCTGAAGGAGTATATCACTGCAACACCATTACTCACAACAAACAAGCACCATCCAGGCCTCCTCCAAGTGTGCACAGGTCCTCCTCGCCACGTACACCTGGGGAGACCTGCCGCTGCCCTCCACATTGTCTTATTTGCCAGCCTGTTATCGGACGAGGGGACAACATTTTGCTGGGTTTTAATCACATCAATTTATTGGTCGTCATTACCCTCGTATTCGGACACGAAAAGAAAGTTCATCATGACAGATTTTGTCGTTAGCAAGCCGATTGACTGTATAATTCACTTGGTAATTAAATAATTTTCGTAATATTTCAATACAAGGACACATAGTATTTTCAAGGAAACTGACACATTTCGTCATCGTTTGTACCAAATTTTAACAGTATATCTTAAGGAAGTTAGTTTAATAACTTGAGGCACAATAATAAGTTCAAAGCATCAATAAAAGCATGACAGTGACATTTATATATGAAACTAAGATTGTAATTTCATCAGCAGTAATACTAACTTATTTATCTTTCAAACAGGATTTTTCAAGTGGGTTTCACTATTTTAGTGCAATAATTTCCTTCTCTACCATGTTCATATGTTATTTAGGACAATGAAGAGGTTAGTGGGGATGCTCCCTGCACCAGACCGGTACTCGAACGCTGCCTGAATGGTTGCCAACGAACTCGTGTCATTTTCCCCGCATATAATAATACACACACACTACTGAGATGAGGTTGATCTGACCTTCTTCATCCTTCAACAGTAAAATCAATGTCTGCTTGCGTATTACAAGCATTACTCATGACTAAGTAACTTAACGATCTGCCTCATCTCGGGGCGGTTCGTGGCACCTTCCAGACAACTGAGTCCCACCTGGCTGTGCGTGTACTGGCGGCGGCCTCGGGAAACACACTGTTACCTGGTGCTGTGCTCAGGTACGTGGCACAGGAGGAGGTCTCTGATGTCTTGGGTTTGTTACCAATGATACCGAACTGAGCAGATCAATTGCTGCACATGAAACATCATCACAACGTTAGGAAACAGTTACACATCGTACAATAGAAGACAAAACATCGCCCGCTACAAATGGAGTAAGGAAGATTTACAGATTTACCCTCCCAAAACTAAACTAAATGAAATCAATAAATGAATAGATAGACAAAAAAAAAATTATATATATATATATATATATATATATATATATATATATATATATATATATATATATATATATATATATATATGACTACATATTTCTTACCAAGCCAGAACATTTCTAGGTTACTTTCTTCAGTCACCTCTAACATTAATCATAAAAGGATGACTAAAACATGTGGTGCTATAGAGACTACTACAGTAGGAATCAATTTTTAGAGGGAGTTAACGAACACCGTTGGTGGGTGTTTAAAACCACCTAGATGAAGAAAAAGTCAGGATCGGCCATAGCACATCCTAAATAAATCCTCCTAAGTTTCCCTTACGTGTGACAGAGACAAGAAAACAATCTAGCAAACTGCACAGGAGATGATATGAAACTCTCAAACAACCCACATCCCACATAGAGATAAGGTAAAGTGAGGGCACACGCTGTAGCTGCGCGTAACTGCGGGCGCTCATCTCATCTTATATATATATATATATATATATATATATATATATATATATATATATATATATATATATATATATATATATATATATATATATCACTCATTAATATGTCTATGAAACCTAATACTTGCCAAAATGGAGAAAACCCCAAGCAGAATTCTCATCTTTATTGACGTTCCGAGAAATCACAATTCTGATGATGAAATATTGTTTTCCCGAAATACTGTGAGACATATTGATACAAAATAATATATATATATATATATATATATATATATATATATATATATATATATATATATATATATATATATATATATAATATATATATATATATATGTGTGTGTGTGTATATTTCTTTTTGTAAATATGTTTCACAGTTTCGTGAAAACAATACACACACACACACGCACACGCACACGCACACGCACACACGCGCACACACACACACACACACACACACACACACACACACACACACACACACACACACACACACACACTTTTATTAAGGAACCTTGCAATATTATGTGTTATTGTTTTATTACAATGATTATTAAGTGACCACGTTGTTCACCTGTAATGAGTAAGTGACATGTGCTAGCAATGATAATGTGAGAGAGAGAGAGAGAGAGAGAGAGAGAGAGAGAGAGAGAGAGAGAGAGAGAGAGAGAGAGAGAGAGAGAGAGAGAGAGAGAGAGAGAGAGAGAGAGAGAGAGAGAGAGAGAGAGAGAGAGAGAGAGAGAGAGAGAGAGAGAGAGAGAGAGAGAGAGAGAGAATCTTTAGTTATATCATGCTATTAACATGTATCTAAAAAAATAAACTACTTCATTTAATAATATTATGTTCTGGACTTCAATAGCACGTATTATTTGTCCTTAGTATACTTCGATAATACAAAGATACATTATTATATGTGTTAACAAAACAAAGAAATAATATATATTGCGATAAGATTTAGTTTACCATTAAGTTCCAGGTGGCTTGATACTCATTGGTAAAAATATATACCAAGTATTCCCTAAATGATCGCTACTCCCTAATATTACGCGTTGACTCCGCTTATGGGCGGAGTGGCCTGACCTTGTGTATGAGAGAGCATGGTTTTAGCTACACTGGGCCAAGAAGACTACTTGTGAAGCAGTTTCGAACGTCATCAGGGCTCGTGTAAGGCCAACACTTTTAAGCTGAACTACTTTTTTTTGATGCACCAAAACTGGTGCCCTGCGCATTATTAATCAGAATCAGAATCCTCCAAATTTCACAATTACAACGCACCAGCAGAAAATGACTTAGGAAAACATTCTCCTTTCCTTATATAAAAAAGAAAAACAAATATACAATCTTAAGAAAATAAAACTCAAATTCATGGTTTGCATGGAAGTAAAAATTGGTTCTAGTCTTCAAACGACCCACACAAGCTCTTGGTAAATTTGGTGAAGGTTAACATATCACTTAATTATTTTTTCCAAATGTTGTTGGAACATCGATATAGTGGTAGAAGCTGAGGTCCGTAAGGATTTTTTTTTTTTTTTAACATTTCTAATGTATAATTACTTGTATAAATGGGTACTTGAAGCGGCCTTCCGTTCTTAGGCCACGATGAGCTAGATAAACATGCAGTACTGGGTTCATTGTTGTTGCAGTGACGGAGAAAATTACGTTTTTATAACGGACTAAGCGACCCCAACCCTGTATTTGCTACGGTCGCTCCTTTGCTACGCACAGCTTCGCTTTCGGAAATACCCAACTACCGCTGCCGTGCTTAGCAACCCATGATTTCGCTTTCGAAAATGCCCAACTAGTGCTACGATGTTCTTACTCCCCTGAAAATAGCCTAGCAGCGTTCGGGAATTCAGCCCTTGCGGCATACAACGGTACAAGTGTAGTGGATTACAAGTGCACTAAAGGATATCAATTGCATCACAAATCCCAAGTTCATGCAAAATAAATAGAGAGAATACATCATATATACACGTGACCTTCATGCTGTCAACCAAATATAAGTATAGGTACTTTTTCAACCTTATTGTTTGTACTTGAAACTTACGTAATAGACATGAGCACGAAATTCGTAAAATTATACATTCTTCATGTTACATTAGTGAGTATCCAATCATGACCGTTCAAATGAATCAGTACATGCCATCATGCAGAACAAAAAAATAAACGTAAGTGATTACTTGTACTACAAAGGATCTACAGTCAAGGTTATGTGATAGGACACTGTCGATCTGCTTACTCGTGGATTGTAGGTATGTAGGTCATACATACTACTATTAAAATTTCATACATATCGTGTACAGCTTGGCGATCATAGCAAACTGAAAATATCTTCAAACTACCAGGCATGCAGGTATAATAAATAATACTACTGATTATGATGAAAATAACTGTGCTCAGAAAGATGACAGAAAAAATATATGTGACGTTAGGTTGAAACTTTGCATAGCTGGTGTGATGAGCTCCATGGTGTGGCTTAATATGAAACATTATTACTAAAAATCTTTCTTTTTAATTCCAAGGAGATAAGAACATGGTGCTGCAGTTTTCTCGAAACTTTCATTTGTCGAGTACTGTATATTAAAACTGTGTAAGCCACGTGGACACCACTGGTTTGACCATGGAGCAAATCACAAGCAGGACTGATTTGCTTGGTGGAGCTGAAGGTCTCTACCGAAGCCATGCTTATCACCCTCGTCACTCCTACTACTACGGAACGAGCAGAATGAACAAGTAACTGGTGTGAGTGCCTACCCGTTACACTAAAGTTTCCGTTTGGCCAACTGCAGAAAGGTGAAGTGGTTAGTATTGACATATACTTAGTAAGACACAACTAATTACGAAAACGATCACACAAACTCAGTATCAGATTCATAGGTTATGGTCAACTCCTATGATATAATTTTTGGTGAACAAATTTTTCTTTGACACTGACACACTCTTACAACCTAGTACTATTATGTAGCAGCATAAGTAGAAGTAGTAGTAATGGTAGAAATAGTTGAATGATATCATAATACTCATAAAATGATGGCGAGAATAAAAAAAATAATACTTCCATGTGGTGTGAAAATGAATGTGGAAACGTGCACACCACCTCCAACCCCTTCCATGTTATTCTCGGCATCTACCCATCCCTACCCACACTAAAACTATTAATACTACTGATACCCACACCCTCTACCACCATACTCCCCGACCCACACTACTACTACTACTTCTACCACCCACATCCTCCTATCACTGTCACCATCGGTAATGCTATTCCACTGCTACAAGGAAAGTGACAACGACCAACTCGGAAACAATGTTATGTATGTGTGAATATACTTTACTATCCGGAAAAAATGCATGTTAATAAAAACTAAAATAATTAGTTAGGGGAAGACATACATACACGTAGCCTCCAGCCTCCCCCACCCCTCATAAAACCTCCCCTCTTGATCTCATATCTAGTTTTTGCTTAAAATGATAATAATAATAATAATAATAATAATAATAATAATAATAGTAATGAGGATTTCTCTCATTCCCATCCTATGCAAGGCCAACCAAACCAAAGTTATAACAAGTTCGAAGTTGATTATCCTGAATCCTCCTTGACACCCACATAATGCTATACATTATAATTTAACATTTCCACAGCTTTACTTACTTTTAAATAATATGGATTCTTTGTACGAATTACTTTCTTGATATACTACAAAACCAAAGGACTATTTATGGATTTCTTAGAAATCTTCCTGTTATAACTTTCAATTTGGTTAATTTAACGGGCTGAACCAGACGCCCTCAGTCCCCATCTCTAGCCTAATTGTTGAGCTTTATATTTCCTAAAGACAGCTTTGGGGGTAAGATGGGTCTCGCCAATTACCGCCACACTTACCCAAAGATCTAGATCAATCTAGATCTTGACTTACCCATGCTCTCGTCTCCGTACTCCGCGAAGTCGTCATCATGGGAAGCGAAAGAGTCTACACTCTGGATGGTCTCCTGCCGCTTCATCATGGCCGCCAGTTGTCTGTAAAAGGGTAATTTTTTTTTTCTCTCTCTCTCTCTCTCTCTCTCTCTCTCTCTCTCTCTCTCTCTCTCTCTCTCTCTCTCTCTCTCTCTCTCTCTCTCTCTCTCTCTCTCTCTCTCTCTCTCTCTCTCTCTCTCTCTCTCTCTCTCTCTCTCTCTCTCTCTCTCAATACTTGTAGGTAAGTTACGTCTACATTCAAACAATTACTATGCCACTGCTTCAGGTAATCAGGAACGCTGTAATCCCCCACAGTGCTACTCTCCTGATAGCCCACCGGACTTCATCCACATTCTATTCACACACACACACACACACACACACACACACACACACACACACACACACACACACACACACACACACACACACACACACACACACACACACACACACACACACACACACACACACACACACACACACACACACACACACACACACACACAGCGTATTCACAATACGTCAACATAAGTAAAAGTATAGGAAGGTTACTCACACATGGTACCAAGACTTCCTGAATTCCCTGAGTTGCGTGGAAAAAACAAGCAAATAAGGAACAACTTTGGGTTTAAAACAGCAGAAAGGTGACACGATTATACAATGCGAGGGTGAAAATAAAGATTACATATCACTTACTACTAGATGGAAGTATTGAGAGAGAAAGAGAAAAAGAAAGAAAAAAAAATTACGTTCCACTGTGAGGAAGGGGAACAAAGAGAAAACTTTAAAAAGCTAGCCAGATAAGATGCTGGCCATAACTAAAGTACTTCCTCCTCCTCCTCCATTTAAAAATACCCAGCACATGGGAGGCAAGATTACCCGTGCCTCACTCCTTTCCACCGTGCCAAACGTCCGCTAAAGCTTCACGAGAGATGACAAGTGTGTGTAAATTATGACTATGACTGTGTGTGTGTGTGTGTGTGTGTGTGTGTGTGTGTGTGTGTGTGTGTGTGTGTGTGTGTGTGTGATTATATATATAAAGACTTAAAATTGCTTACTTTCGTTGGAAGTTGGCCGTCATCTCGTCTTCCAGAGGCTCGTCGGGCTTCGCCGCCTCCAGGTCCACCTCCCGCTTAATGGGCTCCGGCTCAGCGGGCTCATAACCCTTGTACAGTGCCTTCCTCAGCTCAGCCACACGCGCCAGCCTGCAAGGGGA
>JAXIVD010000942.1:0-5000 GCA_036785275.1 Cancer borealis | reverse complement strand
CACCATAGGAGGATCTGGACTAAACCCTATTATATACAAGAAAGTGAAAATGCTTTTCACTGCCCTTAAAGACTCGGCTGCCCTAATGCAGATCACTATTTATAAACTGTTCACTGTCTTATACACGTACTGGTGGAAGTATCATGCATTAGCATAGATAAAACGAAAGAGGCTGATGGACTCCTGCGCGTGCGTCAAACACTTAACTTTTTTATTTGAATCTATACACAAGCTATCATTATTCCGTTTCGAATAGTGACTTACTGAGCTAGATTAGGCTTTCTAAGTCTTATCTACAAGATGATTAGTCACTGTCTAGTGAGTACTACATTGTATGTCTGTTTGGTGGCCATGCAGCTTGTTGCTTGTGGTGCTCAACAAATTGTGGAAGATTATAATAAATTATATGATACAAGGCATCTAAGCAAAATACAATACATTCTGATTATTACAAGATAATTCGTATAAAGTAACTAGTTATCCCGGAGCAGATTAAGGAAAAGTAGTAATTAGGGTTAAACATGAAGATAACCGTCTTTCCACTCTCTTCCCTCTTCACAATATAATTTATAATAATAGAACATTTGACCGAAATGAAGGAATAGGCATACTGATAGCCTACTTGGCTGCTATGAAAAGCAAAACGCCAGAAGTAGAATTAATCATTACACCTCTCGACTTGAGGCGAGCAGCAGCAAGATTGATATCAGCAGGATGTGACGGCCTCATGATGCATTGACTGATAAGAAAATAATGGAAATACATACGCTCTTAAAATAGTTTGATATGTTCTATTGCTATTATTTACTACGATGCGATGCGTTACGTGCTGAAGAGAAAGATTACAAATAGGTTTTCCACAAGAATGAGATAATTGTTATTTTACGACAGTATCATTCGTCAAATTAGGAGATAAAACAAGTGGGTAGTCCTTCTACCAGGATTTGAAACCGCGAGAAATTGATTTAAAGGACCAAGAAACCATGAGAGGGTTGAGCCTAGGAATCGAACCAATAACTATATGCTCAGAGTACCGACGCTTTATCAATCAGAGCATAATAATCATCAATGACCAAGTGGAGTTTGGTCGATCTTGACGGTTCCATCACTTCACTGGGAGGACTCATGACGTGTTACATGGCAGAGTTAAGTGAGGAACAGCGTCGGGCTGCCAGTGATAAGAATGGCTGCTCAGAGCGAGGGAGGGGTACTGTGGGACTAGGAAGCCTCAGGGTGTTCCCACTGTAACCCAGGGCCATCGCTGGAAACATTTTCCTCCCACCACGAGCTATAATGCTGCTGTCTAGGGTCTCGTAACTCCCCTCCTTGCTTGCTGCTAGAGTCGCCAAGTGTTTGTCCACACTAAGAAATTCAACATCAGGCTGCGTGACATTGTTGTGTGCGTAGCTTATACACCTCCACTTGCATTGTTGTATCTTCTCTCAGTGGCTTCATAGTAACTACATCCTTGAAGTTAAATCCGATGCAACCATCTACACACCCACCTGAGCCGACCTTCCTGCCCTCACCTCCAAGTATTACCACCATGTCCTAGGTGGTGGTTGTGTGGCCGCGGGGCAAGGTCGCGCTGGGCGTTTTCTTTACCTCTTCTGCACATGTTAGCTCATTCTCGTGTTCATTATCTCCAGAGGGTGAGAATGATGGTCTGCATTATCGGCACTACTTTCACCCTGTCTGTGGTGTGTAAGTACTTACTCTCTTCTGCAGTCGAGTTGTCAACGTCACTATCATCTACGGTCAAGGTTGTGTAGTCACCATCACCATCCACCTCACTGTCAATCTCGTTGTTCGCTATGATATGGACCTCACCATTACCTGTGGAATAACCACAGTCATCATGACCACAGCCACGTACACTGTCAACACAATTCACCTCATGGATACCTTCACTAGTGTTCACAACTTTCTCACTTGTCACCATCAGAAACTAACCTAATGAACTATCATTATCACTTTCCATATATTTCTCCGTGTCTATGTTCCATCACAATGTTCACCCTGCTCTTCGCATATACGTCATTTGCTTCAAGGAACCGTTGAATTTTTCCATTATTATCTTTAATTCCGTTGTGGTTTCTTTTCTTTCCAACATTCCAATAAACTGGCCCGCGTCTCCATTACAACGACAGTTACCTTCCCGACGGGTATCGCATTTAATAAGGGCATCTTCCTACCATGGTTGCCTGGCTTGCAGTGTAACATTTGTAAGGCAGTGCACAAGAAAAAAAAAAAAAAAAAAAAACTTTGCCAGTCGCGTGTAGGTAACCTTCAACTCCGCAGATTAGTTCACACTGGATACAAGTCGATGCAGCCCTAGTGACCTAGGGTGGGAGTCGCTCCCAAGGGCAGCAGGATGTGGCCATGGTGGAGTAATGATCACAGCAGGAGCAAATCGTTGCTTCACACGTCACGGCGACAAACCAGAAACAACAGGATTGCATCCCAATGACTCTCTCACACGCAATACTGTTGATGCAGTCTCTCTCTCTCTCTCTCTCTCTCTCTCTCTCTCTCTCTCTCTCTCTCTCTCTCTCTCTCTCTCTCTCTCTCTCTCTCTCTCTCTCTCTCTCTCTCTCTCAAAGTGTGTGTGTGTGTGTGTGTGTGTGTGTGTGTGTGTGTGTGTGTGTGTGTGTGTGTGTGTGTGTGTGTGTGTGTGTGTGTGTGTGTGTGTGTAGCAACTGTAACAATTCCCCCAGGTGACAGCAGTTCCTGAGCAGATTATGTTTTTTTTGCACACTATACCATATGACAAAGAAAGAAGTCAACTTCTTACAACACAACAATCAACAACAGGCTAATGTTTTGATTGATCTATTTTCATTTTTATTTATTAATTATTTCACTGTAAAAAAAAAAGAGCATCTGTTGCCTGAGTAAACGTAAAATAGACAAGGGCTCTTTCTTAAATGTTGGTATTCCACCAATTCAAAGAATTACTCTTCACATTTACTAAAAAATAAGTTCGAGACCAAGCCTCCCTCCCCAACACCCCCTCCCCCCTACACACACACACACACACACACACACACACACACACACACACACACACACACACACACACACACACACACACACACACACACACACACACACACTATTAGGTATGTAGTACACTTCGAAGTGTCAGATTGGAAAGCAGGAAAAAGGGGGAGGGAGGGTGAGGTGAAACTAAGCTACGTGACGAGGCTGTGGCTTAGGCAGAGTGGTGGACAGTGTGAGGGTGTAAGAGATAGTGACACATAAACATGATACGTTACCAACTTGGGAGAACTCCTCTTCACGACGGGAGGGTGGGGGGGTGGGGGAGAGAGTAGCGTGTTACACATGGTATGAACAAGAGGCGTCAAGCTACAATGACGCTACATTAACATTACATTCAACTACAAAAGCTACATATATATCTAATTTACCTACACGCCATACAGCATAATGTATTGTATTGTGTGCCATCGATACCGTACAGTATCATCTGAAACACATCTGAAAGCCAGATGCTCGCGTTGTGAATGGTGACACTGAACGTTACAAGACAGAGTGAGTGAATGAGTGCACACACCATCACCGTGACCACAACACTAAGCAAAGTCATGCACTTGACGGACAGCCTCACTTCGGTGTTGGTCCACTTAGACATAATTAAACAATACACTTGAAGGAAAGACATTCGGTAAGACAATATCGTTTCTCTTCTTAAAATACTAGGCTCAAGTTGACACAAGACACGGCAGCAATAGTGTAACGATAGAGGAATACATACAACTTTCATCGTTGCTGAACTCCCCTCCTTCGCATGTGTAAGAAGCATCCACAGTTACTGGCGTAAAAAAAAAAAATCTTTATGTAGTCCTCGTGTTTTGAAACACCGATAAATTAATCTAAAGGAGGTAAATAGCCATAACAGGTCTGCGGCAGGGGATCGAACTCCTGACAGTACACTCCACGTATCGACGCTTTACCAATCAGACCAAAATGATCCATGTAAGAATTTGGTCGACGTTGACTGTCCCGTTACTACACAGATTTTCCTTTTCCTTTAAGATAAATTTCTGGTGTTTCTACATTTTAATAGTATTTAATTAAAAATAACATACTCCATTTTTTCTAATATTTTTCAACTGGTAATGTTTTCTTCAGGCCACGTTTGACTAGATCTAGAGAGTCCGTGTGTCCCTTAGATGGGGAGTGATCAGAAAAATCGGTCTATTTTTCAACTACTATGGAAATCAAGAACAATAAAGGAGGTTCTAAGCTGTGTGCAAAAGGCATTTTATACACCAAGAAGAGCTCAAACAATACACGAATGCGTTGATAATGTTCTCGGAATAATACATATTCATGTAAAGGTTTACTCATACAGATTTGGAGGTGAAGCAACAATTTTTTGTGACGAAACACCCATCCTCATCAGAGAAAGGCAACCTGAGCACAGACATTAGCCTCAATTTTTTTCACACTCGAAAACCTGCCTTAGGGAAATTTTATAATTACACCCCGCAAACCTCACCTGACCACACTCCCACTCCCACTACCCTTCCCCCACCCCTACTCCCCTCTCCACTTTTCTCTGTTCTCCTTTTCAGACTACACCATTCCCTGCCCTGTCTTGACCTGACCACTCCCACTTATTTTCTCATTTTCTCCCTTATACCTTCCTTCTTTTCTTTCTTCCTTCCTTCCTTCCTTCCTTCCTTCCTTCCTTCCTTCCTTCCTTCCTTCCTACACACACACACACACACACACACACACACACACACAACACACACACAAACACACCTGATCTCAAAACAATAACCTCACTTGACCTGACTGCAAATAATCTTTCAGGCAGTTTGATTTCACCTCATTCCCTCACTCACTTCCTCACTCCTTCCCAGACAGCCAGGCGTTAAACACTTAAGCAACAAAAACTGCAGTTCATTCATCATCAACACATTCTCAATCATGAATTAAAACATAATTATTTAATTCATACATGAGCT
>JAXIVD010000941.1:5000-100000 GCA_036785275.1 Cancer borealis | reverse complement strand
AAACAGACGGTGAACTCAGTAGGTCTATAATACATGATTTTATATTAGATACGGTATGTATTTTTTATCTTCTAAGCCGAATTTGTAGCTTGAAAAAAACGAAAGCCTTAATTGAATATATAAATGTGTAAATATGTGTGTACGTGTGTATGTGTGTGTTAGGAATGAAGTGTGGTAGTTTCTTCGTTAAATATTTTACTGCCATTGATTGAAGTCTCGATTACCACTCCTGGCCACCACTTGATTTGTGTTTTATGACAATGCAACGGCTAATGCATGAGTACAAGCACTTTCTTTTTCCTCTCTCTCTCTCTCTCTCTCTCTCTCTCTCTCTCTCTCTCTCTCTCTCTCTCTCTCTCTCTCTTCTCTCTCTCTCTCTCTCTCTCTCTCTCTCTCTCTCTCTCTTTCTCTCTCTCTCTCTCTCTCTCTCTCTCTCTCTCTCTCTCTCTCTCTCTCTCTCTCTCTCTCTCTCTCTCTCTCTCTCCTCTCTCTCTCTCTCTCTCTCTCTCTCTCTCTCTCTCTCTCTCTCTCTCTCTTCCCCCCCCCCCCCCCTAGGAATTTACTCGCTGATTATAATTTAGTGTCCAGTTCTTCGTGTCCACTTCTCTCCTCATTACTCTATATCTCCTTTAAGATGTATAGTCACTAACTTTCATCTGAAATATTACTGTGCTGCCTATGACGCTTGCCTAAATTACCTACAATGTATTTTCCATCATGGGGCCTGTCCTATCGTCTACCCCTTAGCAGGAAATGTATAGGAGGAGCGACGTAGATCGAACACGAAGGCTAATAATTGCTTGCCTTACCTAACTTAAGTAAACAACTCTAGCTGCTCGACAAAAGGTGACACGAGTGATGTATATATATTAGTTGATCAGGTGTCCCTTAATTTACGTACAAAATAAGTCATAACACCACGAGGAAGGATGATTGATGTTATTGATGCGTATAAACAAAAGTGAGTCGGAAATATCGACCATAAACATTACACTTTTATTATAATTTTCTGTTTCTTTTTTATCTAAGTTAATATTACGGATGTTATGTTATGTACGTAATATTTCCTTAAGAAAGAGTAGGTGAAACTTTTTGTCATTTTTTTGACGTGTTACAGTGGGTCAACGATGTTCCGGAGTGTGATGAAAGACAAAAGGTAGTCATTTCAAGGGAGGGTGAATAGCAGTGGTGAGCGGCGTCAGGCAGCAAAAAAAGGATTGAGCACTAGTATTATGCGCGGGCAAGAATGGCGTGAATGGAGGATCTAGTGTCGTATAATTGAATATTTCAAAGAGAGTCCGAAGGAATGTGTAATGGGGGATAATAAAGGGTTAAATTTCGTTTGCCTGGAATAACACAATACTTTCCGCTCTTTTTTTTTTTCTCTCTCTCTCTCTCTCTCTCTCTCTCTCTCTCTCTCTCTCTCTCTCTCTCTCTCTCTCTCTCTCTCTCTCTCTCTCTCTCTCTCTCTCTCTCTCTCTCTCTCTCTCTCTCTCTCTGACAACATTAGAATATACAAAAAAAACATTAAAAGTCAAGCAGCACTGACTGCAAGGTAAGGTGGGGGCACACGCTGTAGCTGCGCGTAGCTGCGGGCGGTCATCTCCCGTCATATCGGCCTTTGAACCTTCGGTGGAAATTAATCCTTTACCTCGAGACACAGGGTCACTGTGACATCCGGGTTTCCACAGTTTACCATCCCCAGTAGGTAATCCTATAAGTACTGACTGTAGAATGACTGTATATGCAATCAGTCACGAATGTCAAGTGTACGCCAGCTTGTAAGCAAACACCAACACTTACCTGCCACTATGAAACTTACATACGAGTAATACTATATACTTGCAGTCTGAGAGTCACGCAAAGCCACGCTCACAAACAACTCAGTAACGCTATGAGCTGATTCCACTTTTTCTTTCTTTTCTTCTTTCCTTTCATGACACTGTAGGTAACTAATGTTTCATGGTGTATTCGTATGGCAATGCTTATAAAGAATGTGGTGATTCTGAAAAAAAGTAAGTGCTGTGCTGCCTCGTGATTGTATTTGTATATGTTTTATGATGTGGTGGTAGAAATGACTACGTATGTTTGTAGCCTATTTATTCAGTTTTCTTTATCGTGGTGATGATGGTTGTGGGTGGTGATTGTATATCTTATCACGTTGTGGTAGTGGTGATGGGATGTTGTTTTGGTGGTAGTAATTGGCTGCTTGTGTTTTTTATCATGCCCTGCAACATCTGTAAATCCTCCCTAAGATTAAAGATTTGATGACGTAACTTTCAAATTATTTCTCTCTGCAAATACTGAGCATGTCACCTCTACCATTTAATTTTTTTCTTCCAAAGTTTTATAATGCTGTCATTTCTACACTATTCCCGACTTTTGTGCAAAAGTCATCGACTATGAAGGAATATTGGCTTTTGTGGTTTTTCATAGCGTAATATTTCCTGCTATTTTTTGTTCACTAGAAAGCTTGCTCCATGTTTGTTCTTGTATTCTTGCCGTTTGTAAAAGAAACTGTTTTAAGAATTCTGCACTTCTATTACCCTCACTTACATATTCATATCCAATTTGCCGCCTTTTAGATGTTCGAATAGAACTTCAGAATCACCTTGACTTGCCATTGTTTAACCATTTTACATGCCAAGGTCAACAAAGCTGCAAAGGTGACTTGTCCGAGTTCAGATAATCAGTACATTACGTGTTTATAAATACCCTCACACCTGTGACCTCAATGTGTGAGACTAAAGAACATGGGATGACGTGTCTCAAGGATAGATTTGGGATGTATCATGGATCATTGCGTCTATAACCGTCCTACTTTTGCATCAATCTTTACTGCCACAAGTGTTCCGTATATTTTCATTGCAACAAGTGTTAAGCATCAATTTCATTTCAACAAACGTTATCGAGTAGTCTGTCAAGGTCATTGTAGTTTCAAAGTTACTGAATGCGCTTCTCATAACTCAGTCCGTGAAATCTTGTGTATGTAACCTTTGTGATTAGGGTCTATACGGCCACGAGGCTGTGGTGTGGTAGTTGGTTGACACGATGATGTGGACGTGACACCACATTTGACGTTTCCTAAATAATCGTCAGAATAGTTTGTCTCGTATAGTAAGCGACCTGTTCCACGCAAACTAATCACTGTTCTTTTTTAAGATATGCATATTGTTTTCATAATAACCATCCTTGATTAATACACAAGAATTATAGTATTGAAAATGTTTCCTGTTGTGCTAAAATATTAATAGTGATTGAACACTCGTCAACTGTCCTGAGTCGAAGACGGACCAAGGCGGTGTAAACAATGTCTGAGGATGGAGGGCGAGAATGTAACATTATCGGGTCTTTTACGAGATAAATATGTACTATTTCTTCTCATTACCGTGTTCATCCTTAGCAGCATAGTCTCGGCTCTCGTAAGGTAAGGCAGCTAGTGTGTGAGCGTCGTGGAAGTGTGTGTAAGCGTGTTAGTGTGTTGGTGTGTCGGTGCTGCGCTGCAACTCCGAGGGAGGCGGTGTAGCAAGGCTGATGAGTGGGATTAGTAATGCGCACGACAACAGTCTGGGTGCATAACACGATAGTATATGTTGACCAATGGTGGGAGGGAAGCACCGGGTGTGTAGGGAGGGGAGTGAAGCAAGTGTATTTGTTAGTGTAAATATGTTATGACAGGTGTGTGTGTGTGTGTGTGTGTGTGTGTGAATTTGTTTTGTGAATGAGTATTGTTTTGGAGCTTAAAATGTGTTAGGGAACCTATTTCAGTCGCATATGGTGTGTGTGTGTGTGTGTGTGTAAGTATGTATGTGTGTGTGTGTGTGTGTCAATGTCAATGTCAATGTCAATGTCAATGAGGCTGTTCATGATTTTGTACATAAGTGAGAGTCTATGTGCTTGTCTGTGTATGTGGAGCAGTTTCGTGTTTATCAGTTGTTTAATTTATGTTATGATGCCAGGTAATTGAAGTGTACTTGTTAGTAATGAACCTTACTGCCTTGGTGTTGATTTGTTCTAACCTATCTGTGTTTGTGTGTGTATGGATCCCAGCGTTGGTTGAATAAGTGTATTATATGCTATGTATCTTATGTCACGTGTACATCCATGTCAATTCTTCACAAGGCGGTGGAGGTGTTTATGAAGGTGTATCTTTGCAGTTTACTGGTGGGGGCTCTACTCATCACATCCCTCTGTACGGGGCTTCTGTTGCCCTATGTAATATTTGGGTAAGTTGGAAGCTAGAAAAATGTACATAGAACACTGGGAACATGACTGGATTATTAGTAAATTGGGTCACATATGGTATGAGTGTCAAAGTGTTGATGTGTAATTGTAATGAAGTACTTCTAAGTAAGGATTAAAGTAAGTTTTAATTGTCACTGAGTGTAATTTCTTTGATTACTGTATGGTTTATTCATCACACTAACTGAACCTTCACAACAGCCATCATCTTGAGTGACAGTGTGAGTCATAGGTGTTTGTGATGCTTTACAGTGATGGCAAACAGATCCCCAACCTCCTGGCACTGTTCACGGGGTCAGAGAGCCACTCTGCCCAGGGGGAGTTGCCTCGCTCCTGCTCAGTGTGTGGAGGGGAGCGATGTCAGCGGCAACACCCCATCAATGCCATCCCTCTGTCCATCCACGCCCATGTCACCTGCACCATACCACAGAGTGTGGATGAGGCTTTGGAGGAGGTGAGCTGGGAGGGGAGTGGTGGTGGCAGTTTACAAGTGATGATGGAAAACATTGTGGTGGTTAAGCACAGAATGAAGAGATGCAGCTCACTTTTAACATTTAAAAAAAAATTCAAACATCATAACTTTGATGAGTGTTTAAGGCTTATATTGTGTAGAATCTCAGTATACTCTATATTGAGAAATGCTGTTACAGGAATTCAACATGATGCTCCTTTTACTATACTAGTTTGTCTTGTCTCCCACCAGCTGCTGACGATGGTGTTGGACAAGTATGTGTTTAGCTGGTACCGAGAAATCTCCATCCATGACCAGCTGATAGATGAGGTTCGCTACATCATCAGATACGCTGTAGCAGCTCTCGCCACCAAACTCACAAAGGTCAAGTACAGATTAGACATTGTTTTATTCCCCTTTTGTAAGATAGTGTGTGTGGTGTTCCTTTAGTAAATTCCCAGAAGCTTAAACATTTTCATAGCAGAGGATATCCTAGTTGATGATAAGATTAACACTAACTCCCTACAAATTGTGCAACACTTTCAAGCTTCAAATTACTGATGTGACAAGGTAGTGCCAGTGAAGTAAATAGACAACCTTAACCTCAACTAACTGACACACCAAGGATATAGAGAGGCTGTCAGTACGTTAAGAGACTTACAGTAAATACCAAAATTAGTTAAATCCTTGAGGAAGTAATGATGACATATCCCACAGGTGGATCTCACAATGGTGATCACCGACCGCCTGCTGCCGGCACTCATCAACCACCTGGATGCCTATGTGGAGGGCAGCCGGCGGGTGAGGGGAAACATGTCCCTGGAGGCGGCGGTAGTACAGTACTTGAGGGCGGGAGGCGGTTTGCATCAGGCGGCACGGTCAAGGGAGGATGAGGCGGCCTACTTGAGGGGTGTCTTGGGGACCATCATGCCCTTCCTGCTGCCTGAGAAGTACCAGTCCAGTAGGTGAGTGGCTGTGGTGGTGGTGGTGGCATTGAAGGGATGGTTTTAATGTTGTTGATGTTGTTCATAGTGGTGGTGGTGGTGGTGGTTTTGAAAGACTTTGTGACAAGGTTCAAGTGTGTCATGTGTTCCATTATTTCTTTGGTGTGACTGTGGTTATTGTTATTGTTTATCCTCAACATACAATATCTTGGCCTTTCATATAACTGTGAAATGATGGCTAATGTCGATTAAAGTGATGAATTTTTGAGTACATGAATATCCATACCTTGTGTTTAATGTTTTGTGTTTGCCATTCACCTCCCTGTGTTCTGGCAGACTGGGCCGCACCTTCCTGGAGGAGCTGCTGGGCCGAGTGTTGCTGATCCAGGCCATGGACTTGTTGGCCGACCCAGACACAGTCAACCTGCTGTTCCTGCTGCTGCTGAGCCGGGACCCTTCCCCTTGGCCTCCACACAAACCTGAGCCTGAGGTCCTGATGCTCAAGAACTTTGCCTCTGTCAATAGTCACCCACGCAACTCGGTATGGTTTGTTCTAGTTCAAATTACATGCACTTATTTGGAACACATTTCTTGTACTAATCAAGAACCAATTGTATATCATTCACTCTACTCTGCTTCTATTAGTTCAATATTTTCCATTTTCTCCCTTCTAGGTACTGAGGAGCAACCTGTCCTCTGTGTTGAAGGACCAGAGCCTCCTGTACCTGTTCCACACCTTCCTGAAGGAGGAAGGAGCCATCAATGTCCTGCAGTTCTGTCTTGCTGTTGGTTAGTCACACTCATGTTCTTCCCTATTTTGTATGATTTTTGAACTTTTTTTTCCCGTAGCTTCTATTTCTTTGTTTATTTTTTCAATTTTTCTATTTGCTTTTTTTTGTTGTTCTTTGTTTTCTTTTTCTTCTTCTTCTTGGCCTTTTATTTTTCTCTAACACCAGTCTTCAACTCTCCCCGACAGAGGACTTCAACCGACATATCCTGGACCCTGACCTCACCGGGGAGCAGCTGGAGCAACTTCACCATGATGCCCTGGAGCTCTACCACACCTACATGGTCGCCTCGGCACTCGACCACATCAAGTTCCCAACACACATTGTCGCCCACATCAGAGAGAGTAAATGAAGGCACACACCCCACAACACCTTCTCCCTTGTCTCCTGTCCCCCTCTTCTCTTCCTGTAGATCTTTCCTTATTCGTGTGTGTGTGTGTGTGTGTTAAAAGTTTCATTCTATGCTCGTATTACATTTTGATTAATGTGTGTGTGTGTGTTTCAGTCGTACACGCGGAGGTGAAGGACATAGTGAAGCTACGCACCACAAGGCCACTTTTCCAAGCCTATGAACACGCCTACAACCTGCTGGAGAGGGAATACCTGCCACTCTTCATGCACAGCTACACGGTAACCTTCCTAAACCATCCTTATTTATTGTATTGTTGTAAAGGATGATCAGATATTACAACATGCATCCCATGATATAATTAATGAAATATAATATAAAAAGTTGACCTGCACTCCTTTCATGACATCAATATTAAGACGAACAATTTTTTTCCCCGTGCAGTACTTCGCGCACCTGTGTGGATCAAGGAGCTCCCAGGCATACCAGAAGAATGCCACCAGGTGAGAGTGTGTGTTGAGGTGCTTCTTCATCCAATGTGCCTATTAACTACAACTCACGGCAGAGGGGGTGTGTCTACCTCTGTCTCTATGTCCCTGTTCCTGTTCCTCTCTCTCTCTTTTTAGGTTTTTCGTTTCAACATATAATACAGTATTGTTCAATTTTATATCATTCTCTATATCTATCTAGTTTCTAATGCCTTGTTCCCTCCAAAAATGTCCCAGAAGTGGATACCCCCCATCTCTCCCTATCCACACACTCCCTCCGTGCTTGTTCAATCCCTCCTTCTCTATCAGTACCTCTTTCATGCATGTACTCCTCTACCCTATCCTTCCATCTTACAACTGGCCTTCCTCTCCTCCTAGGATCGTCAATTTCACTCACATATACTTTTTTCACTAACTCTTTACTCTTCTTTCTCTCCGTATGACCAAACCACCTCAAGGTATTTATTTTCACCCATTCCACTACACCACACTTCACTTCATTTGCACAAGGTCCCATGTCACATCTTTCATACACACTTTCTTTGCTCTCACCCTCCCATCTTGTCATACCACATGCTCTTTTCAAATAACTCATTTCCACATCACACACTCTTGACTGCTGTGCCCTATTTCATGTCGAAGTCTCTGAACCATACGTCAGTGTTTGCAGGAGAATACTGTTTGCATCATTCATCTTCTAACTAATTTTTCTTGACACTGCACTTCTGAGTAATTATGTCTAGCTTTTTTTACAAATCATGGTTGAACGGTCTTTCCGACTCACACTCCTTGTTATGGTGTCAAATTGTGTTGATGTGGTGTAAGCCCGTGACACAGATGATGAGTAGTAATAGGATGGCAGTGGCTTGGTAGGAGCAGGACGTGTGTGTGTGTTGGCAGGCTGGGGGATGGCAGACTTCCTCCAGCTCTTGGTGTTTTGGGTAGAAATTATAACACACGAGGGGATGTTATGTTATGTATGAAAGTTGTGGCTTTTAACTTGTGTTGGTGGTCACATTTGGCTCTACTCAGAAGTGTGTGACTGTGTGTGTGTGTGTGTGTGTGTGTATGTGTGTGTGTGTGTGTGTGTGTGTGTGTGTATGTGTGTGTGTGTGTTATTTACCTGTAGTGGAAGCTTCTGGTGTTGCCTTCACTAACCACAAAGCTTAATGTTGTCATCCCTTGAGCCACACTGGTGACATACATGATGAGTAGCAAGCTGCCACACTCCAAGATTGACTCTTGTTTTGTGTAGGAAAGTATTTTTTTATTTCTTGTAACTTGCAGAGAAGAGTCAGTGGTAGATGGGAAATGTAATTTGATGACTGCTTCTTTCTGTACTAATTAGTTACATGTTATGGCTTGAATATTATATTTTAGCACCATTGTGTATGGATGATTTTAGTTTCTGGCAGTGAAGTAATCAGTATACATACATAGTTTTATTGATTTAAAGTCAGTATTCTTTGACCAAAAGAATTGCTCACTGTTTTCTTGTAATGCCTGCATTGTATCTTACTTTATGTGCATTTTGATAGCAGAGGAAGCAAAATTGTCATAGAACTGAACTGTACCATTGCAAAATTAATACTACAGTGTTCTCTTCAATTGGCAGCTCTCCCGGACTAACAAGGTACATTACCCTCTTGTGGAAAGAGTGTTCACTCGCACACACACTATACAAAGGCACCTCAATGTGTTGGGTGGCTTGGCTGAGGTGTCCCGGGGCAGTGAGGGCATGGTGGGGGTGGCACTGTTATGTCAGCACTGGTGGAGGCATGGTAGCTGTGGTGGTGGTGGTGGTAGTGGTGGAGTGAGTGTGTGGTTTGTTGGTGTGGGCACATAGTCATTAAGTGAGCACCTTTACCTTTTGTAGTGGCACTATAGTGAGGGTGTGGGTGTGGTGGTGGTGGTGGTGGTGGTGGTGGAGGAACTGCACAGTTAGGGCTCTTTCACACGTGCGTTCCCATACGCGCATTCGTGTGTGCAGCGTTTTAACATTCAATGGAGTTCAATGGGATCTTTCACACAACATATTGCACATGTATACAACATGGCACAAACGCCCAAGCCAGCAAGAACGCGACCATTCTTCCCAATGTGCTCGTCCTTGCTGGCTACTAGTGGCAATGGCAGCTTGCACACAAGCTTCTAGGTACATGGATGATTGAAAGGAAGGTTCGTATGGGAACACAGGATGGTGTTTATGTTCACAAGATGTGTGGTTTGCCACAATGTGTGTTTGTGTGCACAACTTTCACACCACAGCAGTCCAGTGTGACCCACAAGGCTGCCCCTCCACCCCTCCCTTCCTCCCTCCCTCCCTCCCTCCCTCCCTCCCTCCCTCCCTCCCTCCCTCCCTCCCTCCCTCCCTCCCTCCCTCCCTCTTCTCCTTCCTGTCTAGTGTAGTGTGTAGCAGCACTGCTCATCACGTCTGTAGTGTTCACTTTCAGATCCACATTTAAAGTGGTGTTCCACCTGTCAACTCTCCCTCACCTCCACTTATTCCCACACAGCAACATCATTTAAAGTGTTATGGTGTTGTTTTAGTTGTTTGATCGGTTGGTTGGTTGATAATTTGTTGGCTTGCTTATTTGTTTGTTTGTTTGGTTTGACATTGTCGACTTTAAAACTGTATTATAGAGTTGGATGACTGGAAAGCTTGTTACTTAGTTTATCACGTTGCAAATATCTCATAATTTACTGCAGTATTTTCAGCAAATTACATTTTTCCTTAGTGGTTTGTTTGCGTCCAGAGCATATTTTTCAGGCTGGAGTAACGCCGAGGTGTGTGTAGGCAATGTTTTGGGTGATGGGTTCGTCTTCCTGGCCTGCACACTTCATATTTTTTACTAGGACTGAATGGCCGCAAAATGATCTTCTGTAAAAATTAAAGAATCTTTCATTGCTTAACTTAATACCAACCCAAGTCTTGCATGAATTTCTGGGTTACATTTAATTTTTTCTGATTTACAGTACAGAGTGCCAGTCTCTCTTGCAAATGTAAGTGTGTTTTTACCGTAATGAAAGTTGGTACAAATTGTTGCTGTTGAAATACGTACTCTGCTTTTGTTACAGAGAGCACATTGTATGCTGTAGACACTAGAGATGTACTAAGTATTTTCTCTCATCAGGTATAGTTGATGCTTACATTCATTGAGGTTATTAATTATAGAAATATATATGATTGATAACATTTACCTTATATTTAATGTTATATGGAACACATTATGCACAGCTAGGAAGTTAAATGTTAGTGTGAATGATGTGATGATGTGAACTGATTGCATTGCTAGGTGTAGGTCTTTACACAGCACAACACCTTAGGCAGAGCAGGCAACGAAGCACATATTGGTGTGTGTCTTTCAGGGAGCAGACTGGATTGTGTATGCAGGAAGAATGTGACCCTAGGGAGTGTATGGGGATTGGTAACACTGAATGGGGATGAGAGCAGTGGTGGCTCGTGCAAAAATAGAATGGAAGGACTGTGTCATGCAAGCTCTACACAACAGTGTAATAACAATCATTTTAAGAAATCATTGAAAGAAAAATAATTAATGAAAAAATAATCAAACAAAGAGAATTTATAATCATTCAGTTGTATGTAGTGTATGCCCAGAGAGATGGTCAGTGTGAGGTTGGTGGAGGTATGGATGGCTGAGGTGGTACTTGAAAATCAAATTAGTGTGTCGACTCTTCAGTGTAACGATGAGTGTCTGGGTGACTGCAGCTCAATAATTCCTCTGGGTGAGCCACCATTGGACGAGAGGATGAAGATTGAGGAAGAAGTTAGATGTTATAGGATAAACATTTGAAGTAGATGATGATAAAGCTGTGTGAGTGGAAGGGGCGGCCGGTGAGGCATTTTTTAGAGGCAAGATATTGTTCTGGACTCGGAGAGGGAATATTCTACTAGAAGGAATGAATCTGTATGTGTGGTGATGGAAGAGGGTGTCAAATGTCTTGTATATATGGTGTGTATTATGTATGTGTGTGCGTGTGTGTGTACTCAAGCATACACATGAACCAGAAGAGTTGTTGATCAATAGTAGAGATAACTAAGCTAGTAATGAATTTTTTGTGTAGTCGCTCAAATGTATCTTGTAGACTTGCACACACCATAACCATAACTCAAGATGACATGGAAGCTTCACGGCACAGTATTGTAATATCAGACCTTCCTACATGCATCCTGAAGCAGAATAACAATAATAATGAGAATACAAATGACTTATAGATTGGTAACAGTATTTTTGTTAGGGAAGAAAAATATAGTGCGGTGTCTCCATTTCACCCAAATGTGCTTCATTCCAACAGACACCGCAGAACAGATTCCAGCTCCTCTGCCACATTTTCACCTTTCAAGAGTCGCATTAACAAAACACAGGTGCCTGGCTGGTGTTTGAGGGAGGAAGTATTGGCTGTTCTTTGAGGGAGGCTGGTCACTGCAACTCATGTAGAAAAGGGACAACAGCACTCTTGGGGATGTCAGCACTTTCTCTAATTAAATACAAGTTATTCTCTCTCTTTTGGGTTTCTAATTAGTCTATTTAATAAGTGGATGCCGTGAGATTGTATTGTAGTAATCAGATTGTGTTGTGGGAGAAAGTGCAAGACATTGTTTACCAAGGATGTGTCTGTCCCATCAGCTTTGGGGTTTGTGGTGCTGATTTGTCTCCTCTCTGTCTCCCTCCTCTCTTTTATTGTATCTTTCTTTCTCTCTCACACACACACACACACACACACACACACACACACACACACACACACACATCTCTTTGCATGAATCTGCTTTGTCCCACTGTATTTTTGAACCTTTCATACATATCTGTAGTCTTAGCAAATAAACACACAGACATAATGTGCACTTTGTAACTTGAATTGCTAAACATAATGCATAAGATTCTTTTAATAACTTCACTATATCTCATACATTCTTTCATCTGATTTTCATTTGAGTTGTAGAAGGCAAAAAAAAATCCTCTTTTTTAAGTAGTGATTATTCCCAGCCGTTGCACTATTTTTTTTAGCTTCCATTGCACTTTTGATCACTAAATATTTGTACGTACACTTGATTCAACACATAAACTAGTACTTGATTTAACTTTATAAAGCCACAAAATCATGCTGATGACACATAAGGAGTGATGTTCCTCATAAACCTCTTAAGTGCTGTAATTTTAACACTGCAAGCCACTCATTGCCTGGTATAATGTGTCACCCGTAACCGCAGTATTCCTTGAAGTAATGTAATACCACCACCTCAATGTGTGTGGTGGGACTCTTTTGTCTCCTTCAACCATGAATATCAATAAACTGTAGAAGACCTGCATGAAGTATTGGGAGTTGGTTTGAATTTTGGGCGGGTTATGGTAATTTTTTTATTATTATTCTTTATTTATTTTTTATTATTATTTATTTATTGTAATTTTATTTATTTATTTATATATTTTTTGGTGTGTATATGTGTGTGTGAGGATGATGTAAATGTGTGTGTGTAGGTGTGTGTGTGTGTGTGGCTTGGTTCAATCAGACAAAGCAAAGCAGCCGGTCAATGGTGAGTGAGCGTAGCGTATCGTCAACACCAAATTAAGTGTACGTAGCAAGTGGTTGTGTTCGTTCATTGTTCTTTGTTCCAGTATAATGCCGAGTCATACTGTCGTCCATCTAAGGAAAGCTTGTCTGAAGTCCTTGTTTTACTCTTTCTGTTCCTTTCCATGACTTGCATTCACACAAAGTCAGAAAATGTGCTTTGTCGCATAAATTTTTGCCTACTCGCTAAGTGTGTCGGTTCAAGCGAGATGTTTATTGTTTTCTAAAAGTGTTGGTTAAAAAAAAAAAAAGAAAGTGCTCACTGGAATCACACTAAACAAGGACTTAAGCTTGTTCGGTAATATAGACGCTTGGATTAGCTTACCACACACTGTCTGGTAATTTAGTTCATATTATCTATATATTTTTTTTAGCTAGAATTGTTATAGCATAGTCATTCTTAGGCCTAGCAAGAAATTTGTTTTGTTTGTTTGTTTGTTGTTTCTAGCTGTGATAGTTCTCCTTATATCTGATTTAGTATTCATCAGTTAGTTATTGTATCTTACACTATTTATTTTACTTTCTCTTTATACTTGTAGTGTGCTTCAATTTGTTAGGTTATTATTTTCTCACAGTTGACTTAGTGCCTTAGTGCTTTATTTCTCTTTTGGGATAGAGCTTTGGTGTTCTCCATAACTAAGAACAGGATTATAAGAAACATCAATCCTCACTTACTGCTAATTGAACTCCAAGTGGCTGGGCTCTAAATAAACTCTGCACTTGATATGAATTTCCTTTTTGAATATAACATAATTTCTTGGATCATTTTGAGGACGAGAAGATGAGTACAGCGTAAAATAATACTTCTAAACTTATATCCAACTCATGGTTACAATTATCCCCTAAAATGCACTTTAAACACACCAAGGCTCTGCTGTATTAACTGTAATTTCTGTTTGTTTTGTTTGAAGTAGTAAATCCCAACCCTCCCTTCCTTGCACCCATCCTAGGGAGGCTGATCCCCTGCACAAGAAGACTGTAAGTAAAGTAGTGGTCAGGAAAATGGGTAGTGGCCTCAGGCAAATTGGCAAACAAATGGTGCTGAAGCCGTCAGTGGTGACCGGGGGGGAGGACGACCACTCCCTCTACGACATTGATGAGGCCGATGACATCTCCTTGCTCATGGTTAGTGGTGACTCCCAGGCCATGTCGTGTCATTGTCTCTGCCGGGTGGAGTGTGTTTGGAGTGGTGTGTGCATCTGTCAGTCATGTGCCATAGAGGTGCTTGTGAAAGTGGTCTTGTTTTTGCTCCTGAAGCTGCTTTTGTTTTTGTTACTCCTTTTAAAGCTTCTTTTTTATATAATTGCCTTGGCTAATGCTACCTGTAATACAGTTAACATTTTTCTTGCTTGATATTATGATTCTCTATTCAGATTTTTGCCATTAAATTTTACTATAGCCTTGATTAGATAACAAGACAAGTCAAAGTAGAGTAAAGGATTCCCTTGTACCAAAAACAACTTCCAGGATACATCTCACTGCAGAATAAATTGGTTAGGTTATCACTGCCAGAATCACCTCTAATGCATCACTCAGCTAAACAATAGAGAAGCTGATCACCCAGCACTGTACTAGGCAGACCCAGACACTCATGTGTGTTCCTTGTGGTGGTGGTGGTGGTGGTCTGGCAGAGTGATGATGGCACGGGAGCGATGGGCCAGACGGTGATTGGCCTTGAGGGGCTCACATCCAGTTTCCGAGACCTGAGTGCCTGGCGGATCTGCATACCCAGGGTGGAGCAACGTGTGGATAGTGGCAACAAACCCTATTACGCCTTCATCGTTGACGTCACCAGGATTGACGTGTCAGGAGGTGAGTGCATCGCTGAATTCTGCACCACATTTTAATTTACCATTCGTTTATTTATCTCCTTATTTAGTGAGTAATTGTGACTGTATATTTGTTTTTAGAAAAGCTGAAGTACAGGTATTTAGAGATGTAGGACAAAGATCAAAACAACACCCTTTTGTCAGCCCTGAGTAGTATTTAAGGCAACCCAATGGTTCTTAACCTGACAAATACTACTTTCAAAGGGATCTGTTCGGGTATCCACTCTGATATCACAGACTGCATTGTTGGATATCCTAGGCTGCATAGATAGAGGGCAGATTGCTTACCAAAGCTGTTTTTTTAAGTGAGACTCAAAGTTTTGTACAATTTCTGGTGAAGGAAATTAAAATATTATTCACTTTTAGCACTCTTTAAATAACAATGCTAGTTGATCACGTAACTGCTGATAGGATATTGCTTAAAAGTATTAACCATTTACCTGGACAACACGACACCAAGCTAGTACAGTCATCCCTCCATTGTGCCTATTAGCCTCAGAGGACTTATTTTACCTTCAACACCTTGATAGCTGCCATAGTGACCACCAGGCTAAGCATGTGTTTGCTTTGTGTTGGGTTGCAGTGGAACACCCAGATGAGCTTCATTGGGAAGTGGAACGCCGCTACAATGAATTCTATATCCTAGAGAACAAACTGACAGAATTCCACGGAGAGTTTCAAGACAACCAGTTACCTCCCAAGCGTGCTCTCTTCACTTCCAAGGACATCGACTTCATGCAGATGAGACGCCTGGTGGGTGGTGAGATGAAGGAAGGGTGTAGTATTAACCATTTTTCACTTCATGTATATATTTTTTCATACTTCACTTCATTTCCCTCTTCCTCAAACTTTTTATAATTTTTTCTCAATCCCTATTTTTCACTTCCCATCTTCCTATGATTGTAGAAGGAACATTTAGTCATAGTATATGCTGTTAAGTGCATCACCTGAATAATTACCTTTGTCAGTTTAATAGTGACCTTGTGAATTCAGTACATTCATCTGGCACTTATAGTTTAAAGGCAAAAAGACGTGAAGGAGTTAAAGGTGATAGCGAAGGTGATGACAGTGATGGTGGTAATGGTGATGATAATGTCAGTACCTATAATATAACCCTGATCTATTTTCCTTCAGATTTTTGAGGAGTTCCTTCAAAAGCTACTGCAGAAGCCAGCACTCAAGGGTTCCCAGCTTCTGTTCCTGTTCCTCAAGACCAAAGATGAGTTCACCAACACATACCTGCCGGATGTGTCGCTGGGCCGCCTCATCCGGGACGTCCCTCGCAAGCTGATGAAGGAGCGCGGACAGCACCTGGACGCCTTCATCAATGTGTTCCTCTCCACCACCGTCGCCACCTCCAATCCCACTCACACCAGGTCAAAGTCAAAGTGAGAACCAGTAGATAAATAAAAAAATATATATGTGTTTTCATCCATTAGTTTTACAGCAACACACAGGATTGATACAGTAATGATGGATGCAGGGCTGGCAGAGATATAAGAGGTAGCTTTTGGTATTTATATATCTCTTCTTTTTCTCATGTATTTGTCATTCAGTAATACAGAGACAGTAACAGCACAGGCAAACCAAGTAGAATTCTAAAGGACTGCTTCAATACATATTTTTACTTCTCCCTACATCCCTAAATTATCTTTATAATGTTGCACCAATTACTCTTTCAGGGCGGAGTGGGAGGAGCCCTTTATGAACAAGGAGCAGGTGGAGGATAAGCCCAACCAGCTCCTCAACACACTGTTTGGGGACAATGCAATGAGTCTTGATACCCCCTCCCAGGAGCCTGCCCCCCCACCCCCCGCCATGATGAATGTGATGGGGGTATTTGACACTGTCCTCTACTTGGGTGAGCATCATCATCAACATCAGCATATTTCTGTTTATTTGTTACTAGAGAGTTTGTGATAGAGGAGAGCAGAATGTTGATCTGGTATAAATGTAAAATTTTCTGTTATCCTTTCTGTCCTCTATCCCTTTGTTTAGTGTGTTTCTCCTAAGCCTTTGTCCCTCCCCAGTGGTGCGAGTGTACGGCCTTTCTAGGAACGCCCTGCACTGGCTCATGTGTGTCAGGGGAATGGTGAAGAGTACCTTTGATGCTGCAGTCAGCTGGTTTCTGCGTCGCAAGCTGGCTCTGGCCCTTGCACCTCCACGCATCGTTACACTCATCCACCTGATCCGAGGCAAGTGTGTTGGGATCAATACCACTAGAGTAATGTATAAAAAAAAAAAAGTATTAACATTAGCAACACGCAGTCAAGAACTCAAAATATCATTACCTGTGTAGCTGTTTATCCTCCTTGAAGTGTTAGTCAGTATGTGGGGTCCTGAGGGAAACTTGAAGAGAAAAAACTGTAGTAGCCTGGATGTCCAAGTTGGTTTTTTATCCCAAAGTTGGAAATCTTGACCAGCCGTAAGCTCAAAAAGAATCAGATAAGAGTGTCATAGCAAAAGACACACATCTACCTCAGTCTTAGCTTCCAGGAATACACACAAAACACTTTAAATTCACCTCTTCTCTCTCCCAATAGACGCCCTTTTTGTGGATCCACCCGAGGAGCGAGGGGAGAGGGAACGCAGGAGCAGAGAGAGGGAGTTGCGTCGAGAGGTGATAGGTCTGCTGTCCCCATGGCTGCAGCGAACCCTCTTCACCCAGGACCTGTACAATGAGGGAGCCAACACCCTGGTCACCCTCTTCCAGCACCCTGTCCTCAACAAGCAGGTGAGACTTACCTAACCTAACCTAACCTAACAATATGCAGTACTCATGGTGATGTGGTATGAATTTATTTTTTCTGCCTGTTTTTTGTCCCCTGCTTATCTTGGTGATGAATGTATTTATATGAGTGACCATGTATTTAAGGTATAGATTTGATCCCTGGCAATCATGTAGATGTGAAGCTTGTGATGTAGGTTGTGGTGTGGGGAATCATAACATAGTAGGCAATGCAGGTACTATAGAAGGGGTGAGCTTAGCAGGATTCTTGTGTTTTGTGATATGGATGGTGTCATTGCTTATCATAATATGGTAATCTGATCTGTGAATTTCATGCATGCACCAATATTTTGACATATAACCTGTTTGCAGCAAAATGAATCTGTTATAAAATCTTCTTTTGTGAATTCTTTGTAAAGTTGACTACTAGCATTTTAGTTAATCCTTTTACACATCAGATGTAGATTTCTGAAGTAAAATTGAGTTTTATAAAAGGTAACAATGTAAATTTGCATCAGAAAATCACAAAAATAATCCATCCTTTCTTAAACCATATATCCCGAGTAGTTGTTTAAGGCTCAGAGAGACTGATGGCGTGATGGCACCAACACACTCGTCCAACTTTGCAGCTGTCGTACGTGTTGCTTGATGGTGTGCTGGATGAGCTGTTCCCTGAGCTGGCTGTCACCCCTGAATTGTCACCATTCCTCTCCAATAGCTGAGTGGATCCCTGAGCTCAGCATACACACAACCGCACAGTCTTCATAAACCTGGCAACCCACTGTGTCATTCTTCCAAGATTCCCTTTCTTCCCCTGCACTGCACATGTGACTAACAGGCCAGATGCATTCTTGGTGTACAACCTTTGTGTAGTGTTGGGCTCCCTTTGCCTACCATCAACTGTTCACATTCCTCACTATTTTTGCACTTTTTCACACTCCAGTCCATAGTTAATGTAAGGGTTTGGGTGAGGTGAAGTAATAACCAGGACAGACCTATTACCACCACAGGAAATTTAGTTTACTGAAATCAAACACTTAACTAGTGAGTTTTAGGAAATATATAATAGCTAGTAAATCATTATTCTAAATTTCAAAGGTGCTCTTAAGGATTGTTTTGCATCATTAGTAAAGTTATACGAGTGGGCATCACAGCATTTAAACAAGTAGAAGGTCATGGTTTTAATGATTGGCAAGAAATTATCAGTAATAAATAGCCTAATTTATGTAAAAGGAGGACTTAAGCTTTTCTAAAATGTTTATGGTGCTAATGTGGTTAATTGATAATAGTTTATGTGATATTCTTTATTTTCATCATGAAAGGAAAGGAAATAACTGGTATGTATTGGGTTATATATTTTCTCCTCTACTTTTTACAAATTTGATGTGACGGAAGGTCTTATAAACTCACGTCAAAAGATTGGATCACCTTGAAGAACCCAACCAAACCTTCAAAGGAACACCAGAAGGACAGGGATGGAGCCACCCAGGAGGAAGGAGTCGTGTTGTGGTGGTGGTGGTGAGGTTGTATCCTGGCACCGGGATGGAGACTTGAGGCTGGTGGATGGAGTCCCTGCAGGGTGCTTACTAGTCCTCTGGAGGTGGTGTTAAATTTGAGTTTAGGACAGACCATTGAACCTGTTGCTCAATTTAATTTTCATATGATGGTGGTAGTTGATCATTAACCTTTGAGTAAGTTAACACCCAGTAGCCGTGTCCTCATGGCTTCTAATGTATTGTGTTCCTTGCTTGTGACCCACCTCATATTGGACTTGTTTTATACACACATATATATATATATATATATATATATATATATTTAATACACACACGCACACACACGCGCACACACACACACACACACACACACACACACACACACACAGGCATGCATGCATACAAAAGACATGAAAGGGAAGATCTTGTGAATATCTCAATGAAGTCAGAGTCTATGCAAACTTCTGAGAAGAGTCTGCTACAAGCCTCCCAGCCTTGTCAGGACTCACCACTGGACTTGTTTCCTGAAGTGACTTGAGGATCACTGAGTACACAACACATTCTTTCATGATGTTATACCGTGTTCAGCCATTCATGGGAGACTGGTGTCAATCAAACACCCCAGATCAATACTGTTCTTTTGAGAATGAGTGTGGAGATTGTATATCATATTTAGCAGTAGTGAACAGGGTAAACATTACGCCAATGATGATAATATGAAGGCATTAATTGTGCCATTGATGTGTTGCCCACGAGTGTTGTCCTCGAGCCCCAGAGCAGGTTTCTGGCCTCTCAGTGTGTGTCTTGAGCCTTCTCCCTCCACTTTCAAAACAACAAAGTCCTTAGTGAGTTTTGAGTTTTCAGCTGGCAAAGCTGTATTTTATATAGACAAGGTAAAAGTTGCTGTACACATGCTTTGTCCTATCTTATGACATAGCTTGTCATGCTAATTTTTATTTTCCTAGCAAGTTAGGTGTTGTCTTTGATGGAAGTTCTTTCATGTTTTTGAACCGATTAAGGATGATTCAGTAAAATTATATAGAATCTCGATTTGTACATTAAGTGTTTTTTTATTTATTTTATTTATCTTTTTATTTATTTATTTTGTCAATTGAAGCTCAAATAATGTTGGAGCATTACTCAGGTAGCTGTATATCATTTCATCTGCAAATTCCTGTCGTTGCATTAGTTAACTTAGTTCCAGTCAGTATTTTTTGAGAGTTTAAACCTCTTCTTTCAGCATAGATGATGAATTTTGAGAGAAAATTATTGTTTTTTGTAAATTTCCACCTCATAAGGCGTCGTTCCCTTAATGCTAGTCATGGTGGTGGGATCCCATCCTAGGTGCATCCATGGCGCCTCCCTTGGACCTACAATCAGGCTCAAGGAACAACATTGATTATGCTTTCACTTGTGTTTGTCTTATGTGTGTACCAAAGAATTTATGTTATTCCAGATTTTTTTTGTCTGTGATATCTTTGTACTGTCAGTTACAAACTTCCCAGAGACACTCAATATTTTTTTATGATTGTAACACCTGTATAAGTTCTGACTGGCAGCTTTCATTTTAATCATACTTCCAAGTCACTGTACTTGTAATCCAAAGTCTCTTGGCGAGACACCTACACTGGCTTCTGTCTTTGTTACGTTAACACTTCCAAGCATGGCAGATGCAGCATTAGGGCCAACTAGTATTATGTCATTTGTGCATATCATATATAAGGACAAACTATGTATGCGTCAGCATGATGCACCATGCATAGGGTGATGCAGCCACTGTGTTGGACTATGTCACTTTTGTTACTAATGCAGTACTGATGCCAGAGAAGATGATGCATTTTCAGACAATGGAAAACATTTCTGACTACTTTGAGCAATTTGGATATGTACTCACACATGTTGAGGGTATTGATGTTGAAATTCAAACATCCACACATGGTATTAATGTTGAAATTCAAGCACTCACACATGTTCAGGGTGTTCATGTAAAATTCAATCATAAAACATTTAATGAATTTATAAGTAAGACGAACCCAAGTATTGTGTATCAACAGTACAGATGTTTGTAAAAAATTCTGCTTTATTTCAAGTGGTCCTCCTTGCAGTGAAAAATATCAAATAAACCAGTGTACTGTATAAATTAAGAATACAAGAGTCTTAACTTAGAACTGTGGAACATAAATCTTGAATTGCAAGTGATTAAGTTGAGAACTGTGTGTGCAAACCAAAACTGAAATGCATACCTGGGAGTCAATGACTCATTAATTTGAATGCTCGTATGAAAGAAATTATTCTAGTCACTTAGGAAAATTGTATTATACTTTTGTCACTGAGACAAACACTCCCAGCCATGCCATGCCTTGGGGCCAGGTGGAGTGTGTGATTTAATCCACGGGAAGCAAATTATATTTATAGTTGATTTGATATTTTGTAAGGAAGTTAGATAGAATAACTATACATATTGGATGGTTTATATTAGTGTTGCATAATTTTCTAAACCTATTTTTGAGGAGTAATTGAAATATGTATGAGGGGTCCTGTGAGTGGCTTCCTCCTGTCATTCCAGATTATATTAAAATCATGTACATCATTTATTAACCACTGTTTGTTTTTTCCTTTGAAATAGGTGAAACTAGTGAGCATTCACTGAGTATATGCTTGTACTGAGCTGATGCTGTTCACTAATGAGGCAGTGGCCTAGTGGCTAACCGATGGTTAGACCAGCTCAGAGTCCTGAGTTTAAGTCCCGCAGCGAGCTGGCCACTTTTCTTTGGAAAAAACGCCGTGGCCAAAGATCACCCACATACTGCCAACAATATCCTCGACTGGGACTGCAAGTTACATGCAACAAGGAGCTTCCGCGGGCAGCATGATCCTCTCAACAAGAAACGAGGCGTCACTTTAAAAATCTACACCCCCCCCCCCCCCCATGGGATCTACATTGACGTGGTTGGGGGGCTTGTATGTCCGTCAGGACCGACAAGATGATCCCGACCGTAGACTGGTGTGGGTCACCGGTGCCGCCTGCCAGGGGGATCGCCCGTCGTGGGCCGTCATGTGTTGGCTGGAGGGTGCCTGGGCTGGCAGGCATCGAGGCCGGGGTCTTTGCTCACCGCTGCGGGGCAAACTTTCGGTGCCACAAGGGCTGCCTTTTAAACCGGGTAGTCCTGTGGGGGACGAGGTACCCCGTCCCCGGCGGCAGCGCTCGACCCCTTTTGCCAATCTGGTAGGCGGTTTACCCATTCCATGCATTCCACTCTCATAGCTAGAATATCTTCACTACATTCACTCTCTCCTACACCCATTGCTTCTACTTTTAAGTTCTCATCAGACCATCCGTGACATCAAGATCAAGACCTATGGAGTCAAGATCAAGCTGAGCAGTGAGCACATGTTTTGATCAGTTTGTTATGATTGGTGCAGCTGTACGGTCACACACACCACGATGGGGGAAACACGGCCGCCACTCACCAAGATGGTATTAAATAACTTCGTGAGTATAACAGACTTAGGGAGGAAGGTGTGTGAGAAGAGAAGGGAGGAGAGTATGCTTTCAGGGAGGACTGGTTGAATGTAGTACGTAGGCTGTCTTACTTGTCCCGCGTTGAGGTGTAGAATCACCACGGTCGACTTGGGAGTCCACCGCCCCTACACTGTGCTCCACTCCTGATAGCATTAATTTGGTCAGGGATTGAGTTGCTGAGTGCTACCCTTGGAGTGTGCTTGTGTAGGATGGGGGCTTCGTCAGGGATTGTCTGCAGGAACCGGTCCAACTTCCCTTTGAAGGTGTCTGTGTTGCAGTTAGTGGTGTCCCTGATGCCCCTCGGCAAGCAGTTGAATAAGCGAGGACTCTGGTTCACAAAACTTGTGGCTTGCAGGGTCTTCATACGTTGACTGACTGCCTCAATGGTGTTCTTGTAGCAGGTGCGCCCTAGACGTGGATGGTTGTGACTGACTATCCCTCCCCCAGTTGTGGAAGGTTTGAGGACAATCTTTTCTATGATTTTCCACGTGTATATTATGGCGTACCTCTCGCGTCTTCTTTGCAGTGAGTAGAGTTTTAGGGTGTTTAATCTTTGCCAGTAGTCTTGGTGTTGTGTTGTGTTCAATTTCCTTGTGAACACCCTCTTGAGTCTGCTCCAGTTTCTTTATCTCACAGGTTTTGTGAGGAGACCACAGCTGGCACAGGTATTCCAATCTAGGAAGAATAAGTGACTTCCATAATGGGATTAGATGTTGGGGCTCCCTGGTGTTAAATGTTCGCAGCACCCAGCCAGTCATCTGTCTGGCTGTCCTTGTAATGTTGTCGAAGTTTGCTGCAAACTGGAGGTCATTGCTTACTTGAACGCCCAAATCTCTAACATGTTTTTTCTTCAATATTTTGGTTACCCACTAGGTACTGAGTTGTCTCGAGGTGGGTGTTATTTCCGTACCTTAATAGTTCAGTGTGTCAACGTTGGGGTGAACAAATTTTTGTTTGGGTAATTTTATACAGTAGTTTTCAAGCGATGGATTGATGGATAAATATTGGATTATTCCAAGGATGGGAGACAAGGAACTGCCTCGTGTAGGTCATCAACTGGCCTCTTGCAGTCTCCTCAATTCTTATGTTCTTATGTTTCTACTCCACACATCTGTGAAGGTTTCAGGTGGTGAAATGCCCAACTTTTGAGTAATAGAATATAAAAAGCTTAGATAACCGAACCAAACTTAACTTAACCATAACCTAACCTAACATAAAATAACTTAAGTAATTTTGCGAGGTAAATAATGATGAGCACCGCCTGAAACCTTCACAGATGTATTGAGTATACTATGTATAGTATGTAAGACTTCATTTTTATATCGATATCGTATGAGCAGTAGTGATGCAGATTTACCTTATCAGTAGATGAGCCAGATGACTGTATGTGTTTGGTGTGGTTTTAACAGGTGGTGAAGAAACGTCCGGTGGCACTACAGGCCAAGACACACATCATTAATGGGCTGGTGCGCCATATCCGCCGACTCAGGCAGAGGATTGAGAAGGATGAAAAGCAGCGCACCAAGCTGGAGAGCAAGGCAGAGAGGCTGGTCAAGGAGGTGCTCTTCCTCAAGGTTTGTTTGAGTTTTAATTTTTTTTTTTTTGTCCCCCTTGTGACCTAATGATTCTGAAGTCCTCATTTGAAGTATATACGTTGTTGCTCTGTGCCTGATCTTGACTGGTTTGTGGTTGTATGTCCCTCTGAACTGATAATCAAATTTGTCACTGGGACCTTGAATTCCCTTAAGGGGTGGCAACAACAGAAGAGTATTCATTTATTCCTGTCTGTACACGCCGCTCTTGCACACTCCATCTCCTTCAACTGCCCCATCACTCCTTTAATAAGTGCTGTGTATCTTGAATGGAGGCTTGGGTCATAAAGATGAAAATGAGGAGGTAGTTAACCTTAGCAGTGTTTTTATAATCTTATCAAATTACAGACTGTGCCGCTTGATGAAATGATGAAGTTTGCTTTGCTTAACAAGAAATCATTTGCAGCCGTGGGAAGCAATGTGAGTGTATGCTGTTATCTTTTGTCCATTAGAGAGAAATATGAGAAATACTCTTTATAGTGGAATCTATAATAATATGATAACTAAATATATAAGTAATCTAAAGGAGAAAATAATGTAATATAAAATAGATAAGATTAGAACATGAACTAAAATATTATAATTAGAAGAACAGTGAAAAGCTACAAAAAATAACAGAAAGATAGTGTTTATTATTGTTTGCTCATATTTTTTCACTTAAACAGTATATTGATTGATCAAATATAGTTGTTCTAAATTATTTTTCACCTTTTTTCAGTATTCTTTATACATTAAATTTAAAGGCACTTTTCTCCTTGTTGTGAGTGATACTTGTGTCATGAAACTCAAGACCTCAACTAACTTTGTGTTCATACTTTTACTTTATTATTTTTACCACACAGCCGGAGTCCAAGATAGAAGAGAGAGCGCTGTGTCGTGCTGTGGAACACAAGGCCATAAAAGATGCAATAACTGCCCTGCAGGAAGCACATGCTGACTGGACTGAAGATTTGCCTCATCTCATCAAGGTAGGCTGAGAGAGAAGGCTTGGAGTAACTTCATAATGAGTTAAGTGTTGAAAACTTATCATAATTACAGACAAACTCAGAAATTGCAACAGACTCATCATTTATCTTTTTTTTCCATCCTCCCCCATACTGACAGGGGCTGGGAATTAGGCACAGGGAGAAAAAACTAAAGAGGTTGACGAAACTTGGCAAACTAGACACCTACCTGAAGAAGGAACAGAGGAATATGAAGCTCATGCAGGAATTGACAGGCATTGATTTTAAAATAGATGATGCTTCCAACATAACAGAAGAGAAGAAGAAGAAGAAGAAAAAGAGCAGTGGCTGTGGTAGTAGTAAAACAAGGAAGAGGAAGAGAGAAGAACAATTAGATGAAAAGACCTTGAAAGTAATGAAAAAGAAGAGTAAGGTGGAAGAAAGTACGAAAGGGGAAACACAAGAAGAGGAAGGTGATAGTGGTAATGGTGAGGATAGTGATAGTGAAAGCAGTGAGAGCCAGAATGGTGATGAGAGTGAAATTGAAAATAATAATGCTTCCTTGACAGAAAGAATAGCCGTCAATGAACAAATTAGAAGCTCTGGAGATGAGAATATGTCGGAAAGTGATAACGAAAGCGACAGTGATGAAAACAGAGAACTTGATGCTGAGATTGATGAAAGTGACACAGATAACATCCACCAAGAATCCTCCACAGTCCTCCCTGCAAACAACATGCCGATAAAGGAAGCAAACACTAGCAGAATAAAAATCAACCACAGAACAACGGTGGGACAGAACATAAACAAGAAATTACCCCGAGTAAAGGCGAAAACAAGGAAAGATGAAATGAAGAACACAGGAAAGAAAACCAAGGACAAAAAAGAAAGTCTACCTGTCCAGCCAATCAATTTTAATTCTAAACAAAAAGGTGAAGTCAAACAACTTGACCTAAAAAATATGGAAAGGCTCGGGAAAATTGACCAGCTGAGCAACACTGAGAAGAAGAAAACCGAGAATGATAATAATGATGATGATGAGGACTTTTTTGAGGGAACGTTGAAGAGGAAAAGCAAGAGTAGTTTTTTCCTTGGTGGCACAGGTACTGGTGGTGGTGGTGGTGATGATGATGATGATGAAGATGATGATGATGATAATAAAGTGGACACTAGCAAATATTTCAAGAGGAATTTGTTTCGGAAAAAAGATGAGGAAAGAGGGGGAAGAGGAAGAGGAAGAGGAGGTGCAAAAAGACAAGGAGGAATGATAAGAGAGGAAGAAAGATTTGGAGGAAGAGGGTGGGAGGAAGAGGAGGAGGAAGAAAGAAATGGATTCACTGAGAGAAGAGGAGGAAGAGGAAGAATCACTTTCAATGACGGAAGAGGAGCAAGGAGAAAACAGTATGGTGACAGAAGAGGAAGAGGAAGATTTGGACAAGGAAAAGGATTTGGCAAGTGAGTAAAACAAGAGTTAATGATTTTTCCTAAACTCTCCAGATTTTATTGAAGCAGTTAGGGAATGACAAGTTTGATACACTTATAATGGATGGATGGATCAATCATTCTTTCACAATATGTTACTACACTTGCATCAAATATTTGAGTCTGAAAGGAGTTATACAGTTTCTTTGCTCTTTAAAACACACACACACACTGCTCCCATGGTTCATTGGTTAATAACTGGTTAGTCACTCGGCAAGGTGTGGGTTCAAACCTTGCTCAGGTCATTAAGTCCTCCCCTTTGAGCGAGGGGATAGGAGTGTGTGATGTGCGAGAGGTTTCAGCCTTACCCATAGATCCATCTGAGCTCTTTCATCTAACCAAGAAAGCTTCATAAGCTCTGCAATCATTAGAACATGGTAACAGTCAGAAAACTAGATAAAATAAGGGGATGTAAAGATGCCAGGAATGATAGCTTCCCAAACAGAATATTGGAGGAATGGAACAATCTACTATAGCTAATTTATATAGTGTGTGCAAATACTATTCACACGGCAAGGGATAAATATAATCAAATGTCTTAAAGAATAAGGTATCCCACAAGCCTGACTGAATCCTATAAAATTTCACTTACCTAAGAACATGCATTCAGATTCATTGATTCTAACTAATCTTATCTGTTTCAGGAAATCAAGAAATCCCAACTTAATGCCCGTGACCTCGACTGGTGCAGAGACAAGCTCTGCTGCTCCAGGAGGGAAAGGAACAAGTAGAAGATTATGGATTTTTTTTTTCTTTATTGAAATTATCATTAATGTTCCTATTATCATCATCATCATCATGGTTGATAGATCATCATTATTTTTAAAATTATATTAGTACTACTACTACACTTGCAGAGGTGTTTCCAGTTTAATTGTGTGTGTATGGTGTGTACACGCGTGTGTGTCGCGTCACACTAACCTCCCCCACACACCAAACACAACACACCATAGTGTGAGTGATATGCGTGTTATGCACCAACACTGGTGCCATTGGCATTTAAAAGGATCCTGTGTAATGCAACAAAAAATATTCCGATTGCCTCGAAACCAATCAGAATAATTTTTGTTTCACTACACAGGAACCTTTTAAATGCGTATAGCACCAGTGTTGGTGCATAACATGCATATCACTCACACTATGGTGTGCTGTGTTGTGTTTGGTGTGTGGGGGGGGCTAGTGTGACACCACGACACATGCGTGTACACACCATACACACATGCGCACACAAACTGGAAACACCTCTGCAAGTATAGTAGTAGTAGTAGTAGTACTACGAATATAATTTTACTACTACTGTAAACACCATACTCCCCTCTACAGCTCCCACTACCTCCCTGCTGCATCCTTCCTGGACGGCCAAGAAGAAGGAGCGGCAACAATCTTCAGCCCTCGGCGCTTTCCAGGGTAAGCGGATGGTGTTTGAGTAGCCGGCGGACCTATGGTGACCAGTGCCGTGTGGATGGAGTTGTCAAATAAAACATGAGGCTTGTTTTCATTATATATTTCCTTAGTTCCCTCACCTCACTCTCTCCCAGTCTTGTGTTTCATATTTTGATCTAGAAACCTCTCTACTAAATTGAATTTCGTGGTACAGTGCTCAGCTCGTGGCCCAAAGGAGCTCCATCCTGGCTTACAGTAGTTTCTTGGTGGGAGGATAGTGCTCTTGTTAACCCTTGCAGAACTACGTTGTCTGTAGTTATCTAGTTCGGGGTGTTAAACGACTGCCTGTAGCTTAGCTGTACCTGAAATATGGCTTTGATTAAAAAGTGTTTTTAGCAAAGGAGAATAAATTATAAAAGAAATCTAAGTAATATATTTGTCACTAACACTTGACATTCATTAACTGGCAACATTACCAATCAACGAGACTACCCACGTTCAAGACTTTGTAGCTTAGTCAGGAGATGTGCATCCATCAGCTTGGAAAGTCGCATCACCATGGGAATGGCTGTCACCAGCTGCCTGCGAGGACATTCCAGTGCCATCGCTAACCTGCAAAGTAAATAAAGGTGTTAGTATTATAAGAAAATATCTGTTGTATGTGAAAAACTGAAAGGCAGAAAGATTACACTAAACACTTTCAAAACTCTTCAATGTTAAACTATTCAAACGAGTTACCACGTAGAGCCCTGTAATAATCACTTGCAAATCAGGGTAATTTTGCTCCATGTAGCAACTAACTCCTTTCTGATTGTGCTAAGTTATGTTACTGATGATGCCAGTTAAATCAGGACAAAAACCGAAATAGAAAATTTGTTAAATCTGCAAACTACTGCTTGGAAAATATCTATATAAATATGAAGTACATTTTATTACCTAAAAGTTAAGCATTTCACCCTAGACTTTTTACAGCTTCACACATTGCCTATATTTGCTTAAAATGCTGAGCGTCTGAAATCTTAACATGTGTTGAGTGCACTATCTATAGTATGTAGGACTTCATATTTATATCGATATCATCCGAGTAGCAGATTTACCGAAAATCTAAACCACAAAAGACCTGAAACCATAACATTAAATGAAACTTGGTAGTTTGTGGCGACAGGTTGAAAAATTCATGTAGAGCAGCAGAAACAAAGACGGTAATCTATTTTGGGAGGGGAGGGGAGGAAATGATATAACAGTAGTTGTCAAAGGATAAGGTTCGCATCAGCGCGCAAATCACTATGTAAATAACTGGACTGACTGACAACATTAATAGTTTAAGATTACATAGATATGCACAAACTGTACAACACTGGAAGTGCATGACGTAGCAACAGTCATCCAAGTCACGGAGCATGGGATCACCTCGACTACCACTAAATGTAAATGGTAATACAATGACACTAATTAACCCAATATTTGTAGCCAACATACAAAACACTATTATTTAGTACCATGTTCTTCCATGACATTGAACTAAATTCAGGATAACCTACGTCCACCGTTCCTCACCCTGAACCTGCTTAGCGTTAACCCCAAACCAAACCGGTCAATGCGACAAAACAACCCTAACAGTCTCGTTCACCTACCACTGACAGAACCAGGAAGCTCATGTGCGTCGCCTTATGTATCCTGGGGTGGAAAGCTTACTGAGAGGAAAAGTCCGACTTCCATCAACGGTTGGGTTGGCGTTGGCTGCCCAGTCCTCATTTGCGGCCGGCCGGGGTCTTTCTAGCCTGTCTGAGAAATAAACAATCATAATTAAGTACATACGTCATCAAATCTACATGGTCCTATAAAACAAACACATACATACACTGCATACTCCCACATATTTCTAAGGTCTATAGAAACTTAAGAAGCAACTGCAAGCACTTCCAACACCTTACCTGAGGGAGCCGCAGTAGACCGCCTGGGCGAGGGGCAATAGTCGACAACGAAGACAGCTCCAACACCTATCCTGGATGAGGCGCCCAGGCAGACTAACCAGCCTTCTGACACAAGTAGACAGCTAACATCGGATGAGACGTGCTTTGCTTTGTTCATAGATTCGACTCGACTGCCCATCCTGACACACCATCACTCCTTCACGAGCACTTGACCCTCACCAAGACCAGCGACGCCCGCACATGCAACACCAAACACATGCATGATAATCCACATTACCTAAAATTATGAAATAATGTATTATAGATGAGAGTGTAAGGAAGAACAAATTACATGCATGAACCAGCACCGGATTGGTATAAAGAGGTTGTTAGCTTGTGGAAGACTTGTTAAGTCATTCGGCTGTACTGTGTGTGTGTGTGTGTGTGTGTGTGTGTGTGAAATTAGATAAGTAAGTAGGCGTATATTGCTAATAATTACTATATTGTTGATGACGCGATACTTAAACTATATAAAAAAAAAAAAAAAAATAAATAAATATATAATTAAATTTACTGAAATAATCATGAAAAAATATTATAAATACTATTGCCTATTTTCCTCAAAAAAAAAAGAAGAAAAAAAGTGTTAACCAACCGCTAAGGAAAGAATTCGTCAGGTCACCAGTCAGGGATTACTGGGAAGGACTAGATCTAATGAGGTTGTGGGCCGCCTTTATATGGCGATAGGACCCACGTCCTATGTATGTGTAAGTGTATGTGTGTGCACCGTACTTACTTACATATCCTTCCTACACCCTCACCATCACCATAATGATGAATAAATAATATAACAATAATAATAATGAATATGAGGTGATGATAACGGTGTGGTATCAGAATCACATGGCACAGCGATCACGAGTCTAGCGCGTGATCCTTCAGACCATGGTGAATGACACACACACATGATGTAGCTGTGGATATTTACATTCAATAAAATGCTTCAAAATATGACGAGTAAGAAATATAATTCAATAATAACAAAATAGATGAGTAATGGTAATAGTAATAATAATAATAATAATAATAATAATAATAATAATAATGATAATGATAATAATATAATATGTGTGTGTACGAAAAGACTAATTATAATCGACGGTATAATTAATAACTACTTTCAATTAAGTCAATATCTTCCATACGTTCAATTTAACACTCTAACATATACACAATATATACTTTAAAGGAGAACGAAGCTGTAATGTATCATGTTCACACAATAACATAACCACTTTATTATACCTCAGAACAACTGCATCGCCACGACCCAAACTAACCATCGAAGGAGACAAGCAAGTTTTCATCTGAAAGAAACTACCTCGGAAACTAGTGATAAAATGATAAGGACCATAATGTCATTCTTCCCTCCATCGTTCCCTCACACACCCCATTCTTCCCTTACCTTCTACACGTATTCGCATTAATTCCCTCACTTCCCTCACCTCCCCCTCAGTCTCACTTAAACACTTGAGAATGTACAGACCAGCCAGGCACTACTGAAGCTATTAAAACATCCTACGTGATAATCAGGTTTTTATATGCAATTATACTATCCGATGGAATGATTCATAACACTACTGATTGCTCTCTCTCTCTCTCTCTCTCTCTCTCTCTCTCTCTCTCTCTCTCTCTCTCTCTCTCTCTCTCTCTCTCTCTCTCTCTCTCTCTCTCTCTCATTACTACACAATTCGCAAGACAATCTTTACCTCGTTAGCACGATTTGTTAGCTAAATATTGAGGAGCTTCAGATTACTGTTGTTTTGTGATAGTTCGGCCGTAAGTATGAAACATAATCTGACACATATCACAGCATAGCTCATACTGTGTGTGTGTGTGTGTGTGTGTGTGTGTGTGTGTGTGTGTGTGTGTGTGTGTGTGTGTGTGTGTGTGTGTGTGTGTGTGTGTGTGTGTGTGTGACAACGAGAGAACGAGAGAGAGAGAGAGAGAGAGAGAGAGAGAGAGAGAGAGAGAGAGAGAGAGAGAGAGAGAGAGAGAGAGAGAGAGAGAGAGGAGGGGGGGAGCAAACTTCATGGTAGCAGTGCACATCATCTGAATCATCATCCGTCCATGGACGGACGCACAACTTTGATAACTATAACTTATACGAACTTATGTGAGGAAAAACACAATAACTACTATGTAACGTGAAATCAAATAGTTTTTTGAATCACGATAATTGGTGTGTTGGTGCTGACATTCATATACATTGCTACGTGGGCCACTTCACATAGGTAAGGGCCGCGCGTTAGGTCACTAGATGCCTGACGCTTCCAGGCGAATGGCAACTTGGCAACAGCTAGTTGCTCAGGGTGATCGACACATAAGAGTGTACGCCGCTGAGGAAACACCATTTCAACACCCTCGCCTTTCTGGTCTACCGCTCAAGACCTGTCCCACATTTACTGATAATTTACGGACTAGTTACTCATTGGTTAGACTAACGAGTGATCAGTAAGGCTTCTGCTCCGCCTCCGCCACCTTTGTATTTTGCCAAACTGCATCACCGTAAATATGGGTAAGAACATATCCTTCTGCAGTCTTTCTTAATCATTATCACAACACTCACCTGGCTGCCTATACACATGTTTCCGTCGATTGGTGTTGACCACCTCCGAACACCCAAGTAGTGCCCGGCTCGTCTATTGGAGGGGGCGGGCGGGGAGTTGTTTGAATTAGGTTTTCAGGATAGCCTGCAGAAAAGAAAGAGGCACTGAAGATTGTATTTCTAAGACTTCATTATGTGTCAGGAGCAAACACATTGGCGTGAAGGTAATGGTATCTTTGTAGGGAATCTTGAAAACAGAGAACAGGAAACTATCTTTAATTCCTATGAGAGTGACAGGAAAGGGGGAGGGAGGGAGGCTTTAGGACTATTGTTTTGGCTAAAGTATTGCTGTGCAGCGGAAAGAAATCGATTTGTGTGAACTTCAAAGTGTCTTGCCTTCAAGCGCACACAAACCAATTTCTTTCCGCTGCGTACCAATACTTTGATAACTGAGGAATGTTTTATTTATTTTTTAAATTTATTTATCTTTTATTTTATTTTAGCAACGACAAGTTATTCCGAAATACCAGTGGTTGCCGGCTGTTTTATTATAGGACTTGGTACATACCTTTTACGCTATGTATGAGACCCACATTCTAACATCTCTCTCGTGATAAATCTTGATGTAGTACCTTGCCTATATACTACAAAATAGTCTTAAGTGTTTATGCTAACATAGTCCATGTGATTTGGTGCTGAACACTCTATAAAGCAGATATTACAAACTGAATACTATCATCTAAGCTCACCACACACACACACACACACACACACACACACACACACACACACACACACGATAGCACGGTTGACAAATAGTAAGGCAGCGCTGAGAGAGAGGGAGAGAAAAAAATGAAAACATCATTATTTTCTGTGTCTGCAGAAAACAAATCAACTTCGAAGGTGGTGAAGCTATTAGTACTAAGAGGAGGAGGAGGAAGAAGAGGAGGAGGAGGAGGAGGAGGAGGAGGAGGAGGAGGAGGAGGAGGAGGAGGAGGAGGAGGAGGAGGAGGGAGGAGGGAGGAGGGAGGAAGGCAGAGGTTTGAAAATAATATACAGCAATTCACCAAATTCTTCCAGTCGTCTTGTTTTAAAGTATACACAATCTGGTATCTTTCCAAAGCTTATCAATACGTACAAGACGACAGCCTTACCGCATACCTATTAACCTTTCCCGTCACTCTCATAGCAACACCACCAATTATCACTGCGAGACATTACTCAAAATTAGAACGAAGAATAAGTCTCTCTCTCTCTCTCTCTCTCTCTCTCTCTCTCTCTCTCTCTCTCTCTCTCTCTCTCTCTCTCTCTCTCTCGCTCGTTCGTAAAGCATTTCGCCCTTTAAAGTTATCTAATTACATCATCAAAGTACACGAATTGAGATTATGTGACATAGAATGGGGAGGAAACGGTAACACATCCACATTGGCAGACGTGTTACAGTGTTACTCTTAGTGCCTCAGTGTATCTTTAAGCAGGTGTGTAAACGATTGTCAGAAAAGGGATGGGATGGGGTGGAGTTGGTGGGTGGGGATAGCGGGGCGTGAGTGGGTGGCGTGAGTGGCTCCACCAATCATTTGTTACCGAGGTAAACACCTGATATTCTCCTCTCAGATGCACAACATCGCATACGTCACACAGGGTGGATGCACGTGCTTATTACTACTATTTATCGCAAGTGGAGCAAGACCTTGACATGCTCTGTAGTACAACACGTTCGAGGACCACAAATTAACCAGGTGTCATGTGATGGGGAAGCTTGATGTTGAAAGGCTGTGTGTGTGTAGGGGGGGGGGGGTAGTATTCGGCCTTCACCTTCGACGCGTGAAGATATTGGCCAATCTTGTTTGGATTATATAACCCTGGTTCGTTCATGTAACTATTTGAGGCAAAGGAACGTGGGACATGGTAACTTGGTGTAGACGGGGATGCCAACGGTGGTGTCGTCCACGTAGTACTTCCAGCGATGCGGGGTGTCAGTGAGGGCATCGTTGATAAGAATAAGAAAGCATAGTGGCCCCATCTTAGTGCCCTGTGGGACACCGAAGGTCAGGTGTTTTAAGGCGGAGACACAGCTCTGATAACGGACTGCTTGCCGGCGCCCGTGGAGGAAGCCTGTCAGCCACGCTATCAAGTTAGGATTAAGACCCAGATTAATGGCCTTAGTAATAACAACAATGTGGTCCACAAGATAAAAGGCTTTTTTAAAGTACACAAAAGCAACAGCAAGAGAGGTGTTACGTTTGTCCAGGTGGCTTTGTACAAAATCAAGGAAGCTGACAAGCCAGTGAGTGGTAGAAGAGGATTTCATATTTCCAAATTGTTGTGAATCTATGGTTGTTTTGATGTCTGAATAAGCCCAGTCAAATACAAAGTCTTCACATGGGATCATTTGGTTCCCAAATGATCCCATGACGAAAGGTTTTGGGGTCCAGATGGTTTGTGGCCGAAATCACTTGATGATCAGATGACCTTTGTACCAATTGCTCCAGTATCAAATGACCTGCATCCACACGTCCTTCCTCCTCCAGCACGCTTTGTCAGCCACAACAAGGGAGACAGTGAGGATGTCCGCAACAAGATGAAGACCTACTGGCAGGTGTACCGACCCTCCCTTGAGTCTATGATGCTCAACGATGACGCAGTCTATCTACACGAGAATGACCAGAACGAGATCTTCTCCTACCTGCCAAGCTATGAGGGCAAGCATGTCCTGGAACTCGGTGCAGGCATTGGGTGAGCGACACTTCCTAGTACAATAATTTAACTTTGATGCTTTGTCATTCTGGTCGTACCTATAATGTTGAGATACTTTCATGTGGTTGACTCTTTTAGGAGATTTACCTCCAAGTTAGCGACAATGGCGGGGCAGGTGACAGCGGTGGACTTCATGGAACAGTACATCGAAAAGAACCGAACTGACAACGGCCACTTCAACAACGTGAACTTCAAGTGTGCCGATGTGACCAAGTAAGTATAGCCGTGCACACATGAGGTGCAGGACACCCTGTCACGCCTTGGATGTATAGAGTTGCCTACTTTTGCACACTATTGTCATGACAGGTTATGAAAAACATCCTCAGCTCTATGAAAACAAAATACGGGTTCCTTCCCTCCACCGTCACCACTCCATGCTTCTCTCAGACTGGACTTCCCCGCTGGATCATTCGACTTGGTCTTTAGCAATTGGCTCTTCATGTACCTCAGTGACGTCGAGACAAGCAACGTCTTCATCAAGATCTTAAGCTGGTTAAAGCCCGGCGGATACTTCTTCCTGAGGGAGTCCTGCTACCACCAGTCAGGTTGGTGGATCGCCGTCCTCCTCTTCCATTCCACTACATAATAATAAATGATAACATAAATGTTCTTATACCGCAAAGCTCCGCTAAAGCTGAGCAAGCCATGCCCATCCCCTCAAAAAAGTTATATATATATATATATATATATATATATATATATATATATATATATATATATATATATATATATATATATATATATATATATATATTGCGCTATACAAAATCATAAAACATAAAGAAGTTTTGTCAGTCTGCTGATATCTGAGCTACATTATCATCACAGGTGTTCACGAGTAACTAAATACATAAAAATTTACACTGTCCTTGAAAACCTTTCTCCATTGCTCTCTAATCTCGCGAAAAATAATGAGTCGACTGTGATTTACCTCAACTCTATTCTCCTCGCAGGCAACGTGAAAAGGAACGAGAACCCCACCTTGTACCGCACGCCCATCGACTACTGCAAGATGCTGCATCAAATCTCGTCCATCAACAACGCGGGCTACAAGATCATGCGCGGGAAAAACATCCTCACTTACATCCAGGTAAATAGCGGTGCGAGGCCCTGATTCCAACGTCATCCTATACAGTAAACACCATCACCACCCACGCCACCCTCCATATGTTTCAGTACCACGGGAACCCAAACCAGATGTGTTTCCTGGCGCAGCGGGTGCACGGTGAGGAGCTGCGCCAACTAGGGCAGTATCTAGAGTCCTGCGACACTGTGGAGGTTATTAGAGCCAAAGAAAGGATCTACGGTCACAATTGGCTTTCCACAGGAGGAGAGTTCACTACAAGGGTGAGGCGCGCAGCTCACACTTGAACTTTTAATACTAATTACTTATTTTCCCTGAAAAAAATCATTCAACTGTTATAACCGAACAGATCACTTCCTTCCCGCAAGTCATGCCTTAAGATGTTATTCCTGTTGTGACACTTGCGTCATTATGAATGTTAGTCTCAGGCGTGTCCCTCACGTGGCAGGAATTTTGTGCACGTCTGGGCCTGGTGCCGGACCAGAGAGTGTTGGACGTGGGATGTGGCACGGGAGGCTCAGCGCTCTACCTCAGCCGACAATACGGGGTTCACGTGCACGGAGTCGACCTCTCCTCCAACATGATCCACATTGCCATTGAAAGGCAAGGAAAGCTGGAACAAAAAGTCAAAATGAGGGTAAGTGTGTTGGAGATCAAAGGGGCAGCTGCTTCATCAGCATATCACATCTTCTTGTGACTTTTAGGCTATCACACTTGTGAACTTGTATGTACAACAAACACAACTTTGTTCTCATGATTCCAACAGCTGCAGTTCGAAATCAGCGACATCCTGGCGGTAGAATACGAACCTGAATCTTATGACGTCATCTACAGTCGTGACAGCCTCCTGTACATTGCAGACAAGGACAAGCTATTCAAGAAGTTCTTCGTAAGTACTGTACAACAGCTGAGTGTGATCACATTACTTCGCCTGCCGCTGTGCACGGCGGTGCTCACTAATGTGACCTGAGTTTTTCCGTGGCAGTATCAGCCTTGTGTCATTCATGTGGGTCTGCTGACCTTAGGCAGCTCCCTTAAATTCCTATTTCCTTATGTGGCTCAAAGATTAACATAATTCTTGGAAACATCATTCGTCACACAAAGATAATAATCTCGTTTCTGGTGATGACAGAGGTGGCTCCGGCCCGGCGGGACACTATTCATCACTGACTTCTGCACCGGCATTGCACCATCCGACAAGGATTTCCTCAACTACATAAATCGTAAGTCTCTCTCTCTCTCTCTCTCTCTCTCTCTCTCTCTCTCTCTCTCTCTCTCTCTCTCTCTCTCTCTCTCTCTCTCTCTCTCTCTCTCTCGTCTGATCTGGTTTGGTGTACTAAGGAACAATTGAGGCAAGATGACCAGCAGGAGTGTAAGCCACAGCGGCACAAATGTGAAGGTCCTGCTGATCTTTGTTTTGTGTCGCAGGTCACTCTCTTTCATCCATGGCGGCCTATGAGGCGGAGGTGCGGAGCGCGGGCTTCACGGACGTGGTGGCTCAAAATCTGCGCGGAAAGGCCACCGAGATGCACGAGCGGGAGCTGACCGCCTTCACCGCCGGCCGCGAGGCTTTCATCACAGACTTTCGTGAGGATCACTACGACGCCATCACGGATCTCTGGAGCAAAAAGGTAACCAGCGTCCCCTCCCCCGCCAACCATTACAAACACAAGCCACACCCAGTCCCATGTCATGAACTATTACAAGTCATAATAAAACCTTCGTGATCACACTTAAAACGAGATTTTTACGTTACCAATATATGTTTTACCTGCAGATCCGGTGGAGCCGCGAGGACCAACTCACTTGGTGTGCCTTCACTGCCCATCGAGCACCGCAATGAAAGTATACCTGAGGGGGAAAAGGACATCATTAGGCGATATATCATTATCTATTAACCATTATCATTATTGTTTCCTCTATTAAGTTGTGTGGTCACGTGGGTATTTAATTTGTATTACATACTGAACGAGTAGAAAAAAATAAATAATTATAAACTTCATCGATAGTTTCCTTCATGTCTATCATATGTGTGGAGGAAAGGTTGTGGTGGTTGTCATGGCAGGTGATCTACACACACACACACACACACACACACACACACACACACACACACACACACACACACACACACACACACACACACACACACACACACACACACACACACACACACACACACACACACACACACACACACACACACACACACACACACACACACACACACACACACACACACACAAAAAAAAAAAAAAACACAAACACACACACACATACACACAACCTGACGGGCGGGGTGGTAAGTTGGTAACGATCAACATTGAATTAGACAACATGAATTAGAGGTGACAACGAGCCCTCTCTGTTGGACGTTCTAACATTCACAAACCACCCAAAGGATACACACGATCTCAAATACTTGTGCCCAAAGAAAAAAGTAACCATAACAATCGAAATAGATATATGGCAAGAACATTAAAGTCGAAGAACATGATAGAAATACTATAATTGTGGAAATACTGACTTTTACGCTTTAAAGAATACATATAAAATACAAAGGTGTACAAAGAGATAATTGGGAGTTCTAAGATAAGGAAGTGGTAGACTTATGAAGGTATACATAATAAGAGGTACATTAGTGGACATGGATAATAATGATAGTCTCATGTAATGTTCCGATAACGTCACAATGGTCAAAGGTTTGGGGTTGAAGCAGGGATGAATGGCTACCTAGACGTGTCTGTAATGTTCTGTCACTATCACTGTCTGTTTTGACCAATCTCGCCTAACACGGAGTGGGATCACCTTGGTGGACCTTGCACCGGGTGGCTCTGTGCTCGGCTCGTGGCCTGAAGGTTGCGACTTCGATCCTGAACCGAGGCAGCTTCTTGATAGGAGGGATAGCGCTCTCTTCTTAACCCTAGCAGAACTTTATGGTCTATAGTTGCCTAGTTCGGAAGGATTATTTAATCATCTTGTTGTAATCAATTTGCATCACCAGATAATGAATCATCTCTCTCTCTCTCTCTCTCTCTCTCTCTCTCTCTCTCTCTCTCTCTCTCTCTCTCTCTCTCTCTCTCTCTCTCTCTCTCTCTCTCTCTCTCTCTCTCTCTCTCTCTCTCTCTCTCTCTCGATGTAGGAGAGTTTCTTTCCTTCCTGACATATTTCAGAGTGGACTATACATGGCAGACACATGACAGCTTTCTCACTGTTTTTTCCTTAGCTATCAATAAGGACAACATTGTGTTGGGTATCCCACTGTCTACGTTGGTATGCGAATGTTTTGGGCTGTCTGCTTTCAACTGTACTGTCGGGCAGAGTCTTCAAGCTCCTTCAATGGTAATTACTTTGAGCTTCCTTATGTGTTTGTGGTACTGTTGGTGTTAGTTGACATTCAAGTACTCGTGCAGATGTGATTCTTCCGTCCCTTTCGAGCAGTAGGGACAAGAGCTATTTTTTTTCATTATGTACAATTGGAAGGCACGAGCGTGATCCATGCGTAGGTAATGTACTTGTACCAGCTTGTGGTTTGGTGTGGTGGGTGGAGGTGTGCGTGGTTCATAGGGAGTTACAGCTTTGTACGTAATTACTAGGAGGAGGAACGTGATGTTATGTTCACCGCTGGCGTTAAGTGTTCGTAATATTGGATTTTAATGGCATGTTGACCGAGGCTAATTGCTGCTAGACCTTCTGGCATCAGTGTCTGTCTCCTCAAGTGGACGATAAGGAAATTACTATTGACCTGCTGACTCTCGTAACTGGTTTGTATTTCTTCCAATTTTAAGTTACTTGTCTCTAAGCGAAGGAAGGCCATGTCATGATAAGAATCTATACATACTTACGTAAAAAAGTTTCCCCAATAACACGATCAGCCATGTCATGATAAGAATCTATACATAATTACGTTAAAAAGTTTCCCTAATAACACGATCGCGCGTGTCCACACACACACACACACACACACACACACACACACACACACACACACAGACACACACACACACACACACACACACACACCATGCAACTCTGGTGCAATAAATCCAACAACAAAGGTGAACGAAGTAGAGGTTGAGGAGTATGTGATCTACGAAGTCACCGTGCAGGGCCGGCTGAGTGCCAGGTGGCCCTCAGGTAAGGCATCTCCAAGAGGCTCAAAGGTTAAGCATAGTCAATTATCATTGATTTCCATGACGTGGCGTGCGTAACCCTCGTCCCACCACGCCACATGCCTTATCTCACTTCATCTTATCTTGCAAGATTGGTCATCACAACGCCGGTGGAAAAAAATCGGTGTAATTGAAATGCTCAAAACATTTCCAAGCTACCTAGTTGCCATCAAGTATCACATCAAGTTCTACATAACACTATATGTTTGAAGTCTTCCCTAAAAACAATTACCAAACACTATAATGAAGTCCCATGTATGGCATACAGAATGCAGTACTTTATAAATCATAATTCCACTTACAGGACAAAAATGACACATAATTAATACCATCGAATACTGTCTGACAGATGCAATGACCAATCAAAAACAATACATACTTCATATTTGTTTTCTTGTCAAAACTAATACAATCATAAAAAAAACAGGAAAAAATAAGTCAAAATCTCTTACATTACAAACCAAACACAACTCAAGTTTGTATGATGTAGTGGTGATTTAATTTTCATTTACAACTCAAGATATCATCTGTCAAATATTAACATGATTAAAAAAATAATAAGTACAGGACTAGTCCACACTTAATCCTGTCCTGAGTCGTGACTAGGAATTCAGTCACACAAGTAGCAAATCAAAAGGCGGATATGTGTAACACGCACAGAAAAAAAACCGAATATCGAACACACACACACACACACACACACACACACGTGTTATCATTATGTGTCAGTCCAGCCTACTCAGCACTGACAACCGATCAACCTACAGCAAATCATACACTGGGAGCTACACGCCTTCTCTCCCATAGCAACAGTGGAACAATATCCTAGCGCACACGAGTGAACACCACGGAAAATTCCTCCATTCTCCTGCTGTCTCCCTGGTTTGAACATTGCCGCAGTACTACCTACCACCACAACACAAGGCATCGCCAGTCATCTGTTCTCCGCGACGTTGGCAGCCTACAGGTGGGTGAAAGTAGAGGTTCATAGGTGTAGTGACCTTCACTTGTAAGGTTTCTATTGATGTTATCCAAGTATGTTAAATGAGTGCAACCGCTACGTCTTATTGTATTCAGTATCTAAGAACTATTTTTCTTATTCTTTTTTAAACTCATGCACTAACATGAACTACACAGTTTTCATACTTTTACTGAAAAAGATATGTTTACTGCGATTTATATTCCCTTCATAGTGATATGTAATATTATTTCAAATATCACGAATACCCGTATGCGATCTAGAGGTTAGGTTAGGTTAAGTAATTGGTATGAAACTTATACAGATCTTTGATTCCATCTTTAACCAAATTAGAATTTGCAAAATAGCTTCTAGTCATCTTACATTGAAGCGATTTCGGAATTTTGTATGAACTAGATTAATTTCAGAAAATGTTTCTCAATTGACACATTAGAATATGGTAAAGAAAGTAAAGCAAGAGCTGATTAAGATACATTAGGGTATGATTTTTCACATCAGAGTTTTCCTTTCATTGACTTCAGGCCAAGAAGATAATAGATTAGGGTTTTAATTGTAACCTTGACTGACCATTTTTCTAGACTTGGGCACCACTCATTTTCTGGGTCATCCATTTCTGTAATTGTTGATCTGTATTTGAAAGCCATTTTTCAAATGCTTTCCTTCGATAAAGAAGTTGCTTGGTTAAAGTTAAAGTAATGTTTCAAAGTTATCAGGAAAGCATGCTTGTACTTCTCTGAGAGTTCAATTATCCCATTATTGATATTACAGTACATTATCGTTTCATCAATGTTTGTCCCATAATACCTGACACTTCCCACATATGCAATTAAACTCCCGTAAAAATCTTATTCTCATAACGTCTCGCACGTAGTCCTTTTTCTCAAACAAATTTGTGAGGCATTTCCATGAAGTGACACCACTGCCGCACTGTCGTACAAGCCGCCGCGGAGACAAGGGAATCATTTAACACCAAAAACAACCAGATTTTCACTAGAGGGAAAACAGCAGATTAGAACATTGACCCATTGAAGGAACTCAGTGAAGTACCGGCCGTTTGATTATCAATATGTCTGCGTTATGTTTTCGAAATAATTTCACATGACTATTGAAACTTAGCGAGTATCTCAAGAAAGTCCATCGTGTATTTATCTTTTGTTTTTTTTGTCAATAACAGTTTTAGTTAGATTTATGACATACAATTATGATATAAGAACCTTAGTAACAGTTTTGCTTCCAACCACAGGACTCTCGCCACCATGAGTTCAAAGAAGGAGGCTGCTTCACAGGCATTCCTAGACGCCAACCAATACTCCAGGGTTTCCATCCTCCGCTATGAGAGAATCTTTGGGCACACTTGGGTCTCCACGGGAGGTGAAACTACCACTAAGGTGAGATATAAGTTATGGTTAGAGGCGTTTACATGTAATGTCAAGACCTCTTGCCAAGATGCAATGACTAGGCAAATTCTGACCAAAATATCGCAAACACTTTCAATATACGAATTTCTGCGTTTGCCAATGTTTTGCATCCTCTCATGTAACGAATCACAGCTCACCAACTTCAGAACTTCATCTGTGTAGACACTGAGCGAGATAATATTTCGATTAAATAAGACGAAAGTAAGACGTTCAAGACCATAACAGTTGTAGAAATAAATAAGATTTATAATATATGTTTTTTTTTTATAGAAAAGCTAACCAAAAACAAGCATAAAGCTTGAAATATATTAGGGAAGTGTTGAAAATTACGAACTGTGGGCCCTCTACGTGGGTGGGGCGAAGCGGATGTGTGTGTTTTCATGAGAAAGAATCTGGGTATATATTTCAAATAAATCAGAAGAAAGTAAGATGTTTGAGACCATTATAGTTGATCGTCTACATAAGATTTATATTATATATATTGTTTTTAATATAGAAGAACGCCAAAGACAAGCAAAAAGCTTGTAATATATTAGAGAAATGTAGAAAATAACAAGATGTGACATTCAAACATGTGTGGGTGTTGATGTTTCAATGCATTTTGTGGTTGTGGCTTCGACTTACAATTGTTCCCTTTTTCCTAATAATAAGTAAAAAGCATATCATATTGTTTACAATTATTTTCATCAAATTAAAGTAAGAAATAAGATTTTTGTATATTGCACAAAAATATGTAAGTCAAAGAAAATTTAGACACTGAAGACAGATCCAGTTTCGAACACAAAAATTTCACTTGGAGCGAGCGCAGATACGAAGGCCGGGCCCCGCGTCATGTGAAGACATCCAGTGCTCACACATACACACACACAGACACACACACTCTCATACACACACACACACACACACTCTCATACACACACTCTCATACACACACACACTCATACACCCACACCCACACACTCATACACACACACACACACACACACACGCCCACACACACACACACACACACACACACACACACACACACACACACACACACACACACATCTTGCTGCTACTGGTAAGGTGATCTGTATACGACGATATTTGGACATGTTGTGGGCTTAGGACGAGTGTGGAGGATGCTGTAGTTTCAATACAGAATCAGCAGGATATACATTACGAATAAATAAGATGAAAGTAAGATGTTTGAGATCATGACAGTTGTTGAAATACATAATATTTACATTATTAATGTTGTTTTTAATATAACAGAAATCCACAAACAAGCATAATGATTGTAATATATAAGGGAATTTGTATCACGTAGCGAGATGTTGGCCTCTACCTTAGGATGGAAGCGGTGCGAAATATACGGAGAAACCATGATATCTATTTCGAATAAATCTGAAGAAATTAAGATGTTTGAGGTAATTTCAGTGCTTATAATTTAAAATATGTATATAATATATGTCGTTTATAATATAAAAGAAAACTAAAAACAAGCATTAAGATTGAAATATATTAGGAAAATTGTGGCAACACCAACCAAGACATTTCTCCTTAAAATCGTGTTCGTGAAAACAAACGAAGTTTGGCGACACATGTAAACGCTTTAGTTGTGTTTAGTTAAAGGGAGTTGGACGGAGTCTGATGGAACTTCCTGATGGCAATGTTTTTGTAGCTACGGTTCCCTTTGGGTTTAAACTTTGAAGCTGCAACCATAAACTTCAATGTTTTGGGTAAGTTTGACAATGGTTCGCTCTACATAACAGAATATAATGCATAAAAGTATTATTATTCAACACTGATACAACTCGCCCAAGTTGGTAATGGTTATCACAAACTATCCACCTTAATGTTTGATGAAAATGGCTGCTGGACTGGATAGCATAGTTTATAGCACGGAATGACAACCTACCTCTTCAAAGACGGTGTTCCTTGCTTCCTCTGATAAAACTGTTGGTCCTCGCTTACCACGGAGTGATACACTTTTCTTTAATGATCTACTTAATAACTATAGGTTTCAAATAACGTAATATTGATCAATAACGTTGGACGTCGTCCTTCATCTTACGGCACGGCGTGTATACACAATTTCACAACACAAAATACCTACGTGACAACTCCAAACACTACAATTAGCCAGTCCACTAATTAAGTAGTGTTTTCGCTGTGGAAATGACGAAACACAGGACATCGATACTGCACTAATTAATTATACTCTTTTCCAGGATTTCCTAATTAAACTGGGGCTGGAACCTGGACAGCGAGTGCTAGATGTGGGCTGCGGCACGGGCGGCTCAGCCTTCTTCATGGCCAGGCAATATGGCGTCCATGTTCATGGCGTTGACCTCTCCAGCAACATGCTTGCCATAGCTCAAGACAGACTAGACCGTGAAGATAAGAATGTACAGGCAAAGGTACGCAACTGCCTTCCACTTACCCTTGGTCCAATCTCTCTACATACACCCACATACTGAAACACATAATGCCCTTTCTCTCTACATACACCCACATACTGAAACACATAATGCCCTTAACTAATTGGATATTTAGAGCATTTCTCTATTTGTATATTCAATCTAACCAATAAGATTACAATTTCCTTACAGGTGAAGTTCGAGTTGGCGGATGTAACGAAAATGGAGCCCAAGAAGGAAAGCTATGATGTCATTTACTCCCGAGACACCATCCTACACATCCCCGACAAGGAACAGCTCTATAAGACTTTTTACGTGGGTTTACATTCTTCCTCACATCCCTAAGTGCTTCACAATGACTCAATAACTTACACAACACACAAACATCTACACATTTTTTTTCTTCTTCAAATTCATGTCTTTCACAGGGGATCTTCACTACTGAACACTCCCGTGCTTCGAAACACTGAGTAATCTATCCAAAGTTAACTATGCAAGGGAAAGGCCGGTACACCTACGTCACACATATAGTTAATGATTATTTATTTTACAGTCTTGGCTGAAACCTGGAGGCACACTGTTTGTCACTGATTACTGTCGAGGAGACCAAAAGCACTCGCCGGAGTTCTTGAAGTATGTTCAAGAGAGAGGTAAGCCAAGTGATGAAAAAACATGAAATGGTTAAAAATGACCTTCGATATACTGTTTTGAGTTATATTATAAAACGTAGCTACAAAATCATTCTTCTTTTGCTAGTTAGGCTACGTACCCAATCGAGTTGAATGAATAAAATGTATGACAACAGCAGTACTTAATATTCAGTTTTATGCAGAATTAATTTCAGGATTCGTGCAACATTATCACATCAATTGATTTGTTTATTCATTATAATTTTCCTTTTGATTATCAGATTTTAGTTTCATCTAGTTCAATACCTCTTTATTGTGTACTGTATGTTTCTGCAATGATGGAGGTGTTTGTCATGCCATGAATCATACTAACACTAATTTAAAGGATGTCAAGCACTTAGGTGGTGTCACGAGAGAGTGCTATCCCTCCCACCAAGAAGCGCTGTGAACCAAGACCTTTTAAGCAAAAACTAATTACATTGCAGGGTACGACTTAAGGAATGTGCGTGAGTATGGGAAGGTGGTGGAGGAGGCAGGCTTCAGGGAGGTGGAGGCAGTGGACCTCACACAGACCTTTATCTCCATCCTCACCAATGAACTCAAGTACTTTGAACCCCAGAGAAAAGCTTTCATCAAAGTATGTGTCCATGTCTTCAAAAGGATTACTAGTATATTCTAAATTCAATAAGGAGTGCAGAGAAAAAATACTTAACACTATGAATTCATGCCATTACCCATTTGATAACAATGGACAGTATTGAAAAATCTAACCATTTTCGTTCTGATATAAAATTCACTTTATTGACTTGATATTTGTCCTTTCCTCAGGATTATTCTGAAAAAGATTACCAAGATATTGTGGACGGATGGAAAGCCAAGTTGGTTCGCTGTGGAACAGGAGACCAGGCCTGGGGAATGTTTTTGGCTAAGAAGTAAAGTAAAGTGTATCTCAACCACACCAATTAGTATTCTATAAAACCAATACAAATACAAAATGTTGAATTTCTTTTCATCCTTTGTTGAACAGATTTTGAATTCAATCACAATTTTCGTCACCAAAATAATAAAAATTTCCTACACTGAGCAAGGGGAAACAAACATAAAAATATAATGATCAATATCTATATACCAGGCCGACATACTCAGAAAGGGGGGTAACCAAAACAAGGTGCACACACAAACACACCCACGCACTCCTCTCATGTATCCCCTAAGCCCCTAGAGAAGAGATTGGCCTCCCACCTCCAAATATGTGGGAATCATCCACGCATTGAGGCCAGAGAGAGCTTCTGCGTCCCAACAGCAAAAGCTGGTTTACCTCTGCCATTTCATGCCTCACCCTTTGTGCATCTGTCGTGGTCAATAAATCACAACAGATGGGTTGTTATGCCTGCATCCTTTGTAGACCAAGTAATTATTGTAAGTGTTTCTCAAAAAATTCCCAAAACAGTATGAAATGCAGTAATGTATTTGTATACTGAAGAAACGATTGACCGGGGTGCTGGATATCTGGGCTTCCTTTGTATTCTGTATTCAAACACTGTTGGAACACCATCAGTCTTCATGAAAGTGGCAGCAAACATACAACACTTGACAGATTCATGCAGCACACGGTCTATTACCAGCACAGGAGAAATTAAATAGAGTCATTTACTTCCAATTTCAATAAATTGTTAATTAAGTTCACACAGGAAATTTCACCAAGAGTTAAAAATCCACAATTTATTAAATTTCAACAAAAGTAAATTGTGTCACACTTGAAAATAATGCAATTGCTTATTGATTAAAAAGCCAAATAAATTGGCCCTAAATGCTTTGTTTTGTTTATTAAATTAATACAAACACGACACAAATTAAACTCAAGTTCTTGTTTGCATATAATGATAAAAATATAATGCATTTTATATATAATTTTTCTTTTATACAACTCGTCTTTCATATGTATATGATGTAGAATCCTAGGAAAGCAGAGAAAAGAAAATGTCAAATTATAGAACAACACAGACCATTTGTGCTTCTTTCTTATTTTGTAGAAACATTTAAGTTCTCAGAAGAACACCTCCCACCACTATGCCCTTGTCCTTCCAATCTCATTTTGACAGTTATTTCAATTAATAATAATAGTAATAACAATAATAACAATACCAATAACAGCAATAATAATAATAATAAGATAAAGAAGGAAAAGACGGGGTCAAATGCAGTATCGTAAGGTAACTTGGCTACAAGGAAAGAATATAAAAAAATTAAATGACTAAGTGAGTGTGTATTGGCTTGGTGGATGTGGTGGGTGCCAGAGGATGACTCCCATTAAAATGGGAGAACAGAGTGTTTGAGTACGTGAGAGAAAGGGAAGAAAGGAGAGTGAAAGTATTAGTGTATGGAAGGAGGGAGTGCAAGGACAGGAATAAATGGTGACTTTTTTGTTGTGTCTTGGAGGAGTTCATAGGAATTAGCATCAGATACAGATAGATTGATAGATAGAGAAAAGATGTAGTAGTAGTAGTATGATGATAATTATAATAATCATAATAATAATAATGACATAATAATGATATCAAATTTAAAACCCAGAGGCAGCAGCTAGAGATTTCAACGAAAACATTTATGAGGTAATTAGAGAGAACAATAAGTGTGATCACAGCAGACTCAACTAACAACATTTTAATGCCAATAAGCGTAGTTTTTAAGATTAACCTTTTATCATATTTAGTTGGGAAGTGAAATTTGAAGTTTCACTTAATTTTCATGGATAGTTTCTGAAAGAGAAAGAGAGAGAGAGAGAGAGAGAGAGAGAGAGAGAGAGAGAGAGAGAGAGAGAGAGAGAGAGAGAGAGAGAGAGAGAGAGAGAGAGAGAGAGAGAGAGAGAAGAGAGAGAAAGAGAGAGAAAGAGAGAGAGAAAGAGAGAGAGAGAGAGAGAGAGAGAGAGAGAGAGAGAGAGAGAGAGAGAGAGAGAGAGAGAGAGAGAGAGAGAGAGAGAGAGAGAGAGAGAGAGAGAGAGAGACTCTTATGTTGTCTTCTTATTCCTGTAGATGATGATGATAATGATGATGATAATAGAAATAATAAGTTACCCCAAAAGCTTTGCTTATAAAAGGGCTGTTAGTCCATTACCCATTTAACCCATTCAACAGCAGGGATATATATATATATATATATATATATATATATATATATATATATATATATATATATATATATATATATATATATATATATTCTTTTTTCCCCCCTAAAAATTATTGTATGAACGTGAAACATTTAAGAACAAGGTCACTGGAATGCTCTAAAAATCATTTTTTTCACTTTAATTACTAATAAGCCACTAGTATCTGATACCTCAAACTAAAACTCCTTCCATTACGGCCTAACACGAGTAGAGTTAAACAGGTTTATCTTTAATGTGTCATCACTCACAATGGATTCCTGATGTGCCCATAAAACCACTTTTCCCAAAAGCCCCAAACAAACCATTACAACACTGATGGGTAAAACACGAGTGGTATATGAATGTGTGTATGTATGTATGTATGTATATATGTATATATATATATATATATATATATATATATATATATATATATATATATATATATATATATATATATATATATATATATATATATATATATATAAGATAAGGTAGAACATTTTCTACCTCCAAAATCTTATGGTAAGTTTTCAAGGCTTTGGTATAGTGAGGTATTCCTTATCAGAATGTATGACTACAAAGTATTTTATGTACATCTATCTTTCATTACTACATAACTGTGCAATTTACATGATGTTAGTGCATATGAAGTGGTGATAGTCAGCCCACACTTCACACTGGACCACCGCCACCACCACCACCTTGGTTGTGGGATGTACTGCCGGGGATACATCAGTTGCATTTTGCCAACACAATAGCAACCCGACTTGGAATGTAGACCTGCAATGGAAACAGATACATTATTCATCTTGGTCCTTCTGCTTAAATTGCTCAAAAAGCTTTGCTTATAAAGATCGATTTGTTAAATACACATTCATATGATAAATTTTAATAATTGGCAAACGTAATACAGTGTAAGTGTAAATAAAATATAAAGCTATCAACAATACAAATACAAATAAATAAGTGATTATTGATACAATTATTCCATCACATCTTGCTTTAAATGTTCATGGTACTTTTTAGTTAATGCTGTGATGATTTGTTTTGTTTTCTAAAACAAAGAATATGCATATGTTTTACTAATTTTGTTAGGAAGGAGCTGTATTCCATACATTTTTATAAAGCCTGAGCCAATAAATGTAAAATGTATGTATTCATGCACGACACAGGAAACTCTTGATTTTTTCCCCTAATAAAAGTATATACGTTCAATTAATGTTTCCTGCATTGAGATGGAGCTTTGGTTAACAATAATTGTAACAAACTAACTGAATACTGCTTTCCAGTATTTATCTATATATTTAGTTAGTTTGTTATAATTACATAAAGAGAAAAAAAAACACTGCACTACATAAAACTAATTCATGAAATGCACATTAGACAAAGTAGCTGAAAATGGTATTTGGATGAAGACCAAAAGACATGATTAAAGGTATGGATGGTTGTTATTCAGACATCAAAATCACGTCTGAACGACAACCATCAATACATTCAATTTAGTTTATAATGTTTCCAGTTATATAAGTTATGATACTGAATAGTAGATTCAAATACTACTCACCATCAGACTGCAAGGACGTTCGTTGAAACCTTCATTACTGGTGAGGAAGTCCGTGTTGTGGTCAATAAGTTTACGGCCACCAAATGCTTCATCATCAGTGTCCAACACAATCTTATACTTCCCACTGGCGCCCACACCAACCTGTTACACAACACAACAATACTGGATCAAGATGGACACTCCAACATGTCATCATCAACATCTATGATACCAGGAAAAAGACCTCCCCTAATCTTTTTCAATCATCTCTATCAGATGTCCATCTATTCTAGGTCAACTCCAGCACATCAGCCCCATACTCAGGGCTCTCCAACACAGACATGAACATTTTACATAAAGCTCATACTTTTCAAGTTATCAAAAAAACATGATTTCAGCCAAAAAGTCTAATGGATGGGAAATTTGATCTCACCTTGTAATCACTGTAACTCTTGCTGGGGTGAAAGTTAAATATAAAGACACAACCAGCTCGTTCAAACACAATGATCTTGTCTCCTTGGTGCCTGGTACTTGTGTATCCCTAGAGAAGATCAAAGTTGTATGTCACTATAATGATACTAAAAGAAAAAGGTTATATTTCATATACATACAACTTTTACTTCTCAACATATTGTTTGTATACCAATAATTATATGTCAATCTTCTTCCTTTGCATAAAAGATATGAATGTTAATACTCACTGGATCAGCGTTGAGCCAGCTATACACACACTCAGTTTTATTCATTGCAGCATCAAAGTTATTCAAGTATTGATACTTGAGTGTCTTATTATCCACCACACTCCATTGCCTCCGTGCATAGTGGTAACTCTCTTGATTACCCACCCGAGGGAAATCAAGCCATTCAGGATGCCCAAATTCATTACCTGGAAGTGATAGTTATCATTGTACGACTGATAATGATAGATCTATAATTTCCTATGACTGAGCCAGGAATCAATTCAAATATCATTCTAGCTTAACAATTTTCTTTTATGGCCAAACATTAAACTTCAATGGGTCCTGGACAGACACGGGATCCATTTCTATTCTTTTTGGTTCAGAATACACACTGCTTCCAACAAATAAGTGGTTCAAGGTATACAAAAGACTCCAAAGTGTTTCACATCAGCCAATACTTAGTACTTCTCACCCATAAAGTTGAGGTATCCCTCCCCACCCAGGCCTTGACTGAGGAGTCTTATCATCTTGTGCAGGGCAATGCCCCGATCAATGACCAGTGATGGGCCAGACAGGTTAGACATGTTGTCGTACATCTCTTTATCCATCAGCCAGAAGGCAATGGTTTTGTCCCCAACCAGTGCCTGCAATCATGTCAAAGGAAATAGTATGAAAAGAAAATTAGAAGAGGTGACATTTTCTATACAAAAACAAGGGGCCATAATTTAATTTAAAAGTTTGGAAATAAACCACTATATATATACATACATACATACATACATAAATACATCGAGAATTAAAACAATGCGAGTCACGTGTGTCAAAGCAATCAAAAGTAAATCTTAAAAACACATTAAAATTCATACCTGATCATGGGATTCAGAATAAGCGATGGTCTTCTCCTGGTAACGTCTGTTCTCCAAGATGTGGCAGATGTTCCCAATTTCCCAATCATCATCAGACTTTTCCTTCAGGAGTTTGATCCACATGTCTGGAATTGCCATGCCAAGCCGGTAATCAAATCCTCCACCGCCTTCCTCCACTGGACGACACAACGCAGGCATCCCAGACACATCCTGCAGGAATCCATCATTAGAAAACGTTCCACACTGCACTAAAAAAACCATGTGCTACAACACTACAATCTCACGGCCCCAACCTACCTCAGCAATGGTGATAGTCTCTGGGTGCAGCTCGTGCAGCATGTGGTTGGCCAGCATCAGGTACACCAGAGCCTCTGTGTCGACGTTAAGCCCAAAGTATTCATTATAATTACCACTGAACCCTTCCCCAATGCCATGGGAGTGGTACAGCATGGAGGTGACCCCGTCAAACCTGATGGACAAAAGAACAACATTCTATCTATCTATATACCAGTCTGACATACCCCAAAAATGGGACAGCTGAGACGAGGTACACACACACAAAGTGTACAACTACAGGAAAGACTAGATAAATATATATAAGGAGACAGGACCACACAAGTGTAGCTCAGGCCCTGTATACCACAACTAGGTAAATACACCCATGCACACCTATCACTTAGCCTCTAAGCCTCTAGAGGAGAAGAGATCAGTTTCCTTACTCCCACGACACTCACTCAAACCACCACTTTTCATAATTTTTTTTTTTAAGAATAATGGTTCTTCTTCCAATTGGAAATATTACAATGGAAAAAATGGGGATATACAACTATTCCAAGAAGATAGCTTTTAGAAACCAATATGAGAAAAATCTATAGTACTTTTAAATTATACCTATCTCCATACCCAGCCAATATCCCCCTTAATTAAAGGAGGGTAGCCCCAACTAGGCATTTAGGGTTCGAAGAGACATTAATCTACCCTCCCTTTCTGTTCCTTGTCTTTTCATAGAAGAGAATACAGAGGAGGGGCTTCTCAGACCCCTCACTCTGTCTCTCTTGGTCACCTTTTACAACCAGCAGGGAATAAGGAGATAGTATTCCTCCTCCCCCCCCCCGCACCACCAGGTGTAAATCAAAACTCATAAATACATTAACAAAAATATCAAACTTACCTGAAGCCATCAAATTTGTATTCCTCAAGGTACCACCGCAGATTGGACAGCAAAAACCGCAACACTTCCCGGCTGGTTGCAGAAGGAAGAAGAAAATTAAGATTCAATATGAGGACACATGAGACAAGTGAGGATAGGGAAAGATTGGTAACATTTTAGACTTAATAGTACTCATTACTGTAACAATATGTAAGGAATTTAAAAGTTATATTCCATTCCAACACCTGCCAGGGATTCATATTCCTTTTATTCTTTCAATAAAATAATGACAATTATGACAAAACAAAAGGAAGACATTTTATGATTGAAAAAGTAAAATGTATGAAGTCTGTACAAACTCTTACTCTTCATCCGTACCTGGAGTAGTTGAAGAGTTTTGAGTCCCATAAGGAATGAACTCCTCTGGAACCTCCGTGGAAGAAGCAGGAATCTGATCCATCAAATTCATTAAGGCCGTCCATCACATTCTTGGAGGCGTGGGAGTGGACCACATCCAGAAGGACAAACAACCCCATGGAGTGTGCAGTGTCAATCAGTTCTTTCAGTTCTTCAGGTGTACCAAACCGACTAAAAGGTAAAATATGTCTACAGTTAGTTTATATTTTTTAATTATATCTATTATACCTTCCATGAACAAAAATATTTACAGTAGTTGTGAAGACAACGTTCAGGATCTAAGTTTACTAGAAGTGTTCTTTGCTAAATTATTTTCATTACTATTCCTACCATAACCTTTCTATTACACTCCACATTCTTTAATTCCTGGAACTTGAATTATAATACAGTAAACTCCCACTTCACTAGTATACAGACAGCCAGTATTCTCCAACAATGACCTAAAGTGGAAACAAATACTTTTGTACACAGTTGCTACATAAATCTTTCAGCCATTAATGATTGGCTTACCTTGACGCAGCAAAGAAACTTGTAACTTGATATCCAAAACTTGCATAATAAGCATGCTCCATGATGGCCATTATCTGGATACTGTTGTAACCTGCAAGAACAGATCAATGAAGGACAGCGATGGTTGTGGAAATGAAAGTCAAGATTAAACAGGTCGTGTTAAATGTGAATGAATTTTGTAACAAGAAGAAACACATCTTTATTCAAAAATTACGAGTAAACAAAGCATAATTCATACTGTGTTGTGTAGGTAAGATAAGTGATTGAAATGCGGTAGTGAGAAGCAGTATGGGATGAAGCAGAAACAGTTAATTTATCCAAAGTTTCGACTACTGTCTTCTTCAAGGAGATGGTAGTCATATGTTGCTTTTTACCACCATATTCCACATACTATAACTAATCATAATTCATACAAATATAAGACAAATAAGATTAGGATTAAGATGGGATTGCTGGACTTCCACTCCAGGTAAAAATAACACAGTAGATTTGTTTTAAAGCTTCACAAAACATCCTTGTGGAAGTCTACTCACCCAAATTGACTATTCTTTGAAGAACATTAGATGTAAATTCCTTGTAAGTTCCAACCTTGTGCTGCTCCGTTGCTATGCCTACATGACACTCGTATACCTTGAGGCTCTTGGGCTTGCTGGGACGAGGATGTTTGAAGGTGTATCTCTGTAAGGTATTCACTTGTTAGTTATGTCTGATGCATCACCACATTCATAAAGCAATCCAATCTACTTTGCTTACACATATTTTGTTCATAAATCAACATCAATAAGAAGTTTTTTGATATTCCATACTGATCAGGGCAGGGCAGGACAAGGTTAATAATAGTGAGCACTGCCTGAAACCTTCACAGATGTGTTGAATACACTATGTACAGTATTTAGGGCTTCATATTTATATCAATATTACCCGAGCATCGAGGTGTGGACTTTGTTGAGGCACCTAACTTCTAAGACGCTTTATGCCATTAATATTAATGTGTATAGTAAAAAATATGTCCGAAATATGATATTTAAACATTTGTAAGTTCAGAATAATGAAGTTATACATTGCCTTAAACTGTAATAGAACCATCAGTCTTACATGGTTATAGACTTACTCCCTGTGGGGGTGGGTTCCAAAAGTGGTGTTGGTAGGCTGTCCCTTCAGGCTTGGGAGGCTGCACCACATAAGAGGCCCAGGGGCACAGCCTGTCCTCCATGGTGTCCTTTGGAGTCAGAAGACCTACCTGAAGGAGGCAATAACAATAGTGAACATAAATTTTGCACTTCTATAAATACTTCTGTAAAGGATGAAATTTTCGAGTGAAAATTCAAACTTCACAAAAACTCATTGTATTATTCTACAACTACAGAATATTGTATAATTTCCAGTTTTAAAATTAGCATATAAATATTAGGAGATAAAATATACCCCAAAAAAGGCAAGCAGCAATCCCTTTGGTAAGCACACCATTAAGGTTAGATGTAGAAATATTATCAAACATTCATTTGGGAAGATGAATGAAAGGATGTGGTGGTCAGTGCACCTCATCCATTTCAGTCACATTATCAAGAGACCAAGACTGGAGTGTCCTGGTTATTGATGTATTATGATTTGGTCTTGACTGCCAACAGCTTGGAGAATACAAGGTAGGAATCAAAGGGTTAAGGATAAAATCAATATAAGCAAAATCAAAGTGTAGACTGTGCATAAATGTAAAATGAATAAAGCTTTAATGTGTGGTAAGAAAAACATTAAAATTAGAAGAAAGAAAGAAAGAAAGAAAGAAAGAAAGAAAGAAAGAAAAAAAAAAAAAAAAAAAAAAAAAAAAAAAAATTTTTTTTTTAGGAGTATGTAGTTATAATATAGGACACTGGTTACAAAAAAAAAACAAAAAAAAAAAACATAATATTTAGACACATTCATGATGCTGAGAAATATACAATGGGTTATCAAAATAAAGATATGATGAGTCAAATTATAACTATAATGATTAGACAAAACTGGAAAATGCAGTAGTAGTATAGTCTACTCACAAGGAAAAACTTGTGTTGAAACTGGAGTGAATACAGAATAACAACTACGATGGTGTCAGATTTGGAAGACCTAACATGTGAGGAAAGATTAAAAGAAATGCAACTGACAACACTAAGAGAAAGAAGACTTAATTACAATATATAAATAGACACTTAAAAGTACACCTTTCCCCAGAAAAATATCTATCATGCACTACTACTATCATACGTAATCTTGATGAAATGGTTACACTAGCCAATTTCAAAATAAAGAAAATCATGTGTTTTATCCTGACCATGCTAATGCTTGTTTCAAATACCTTAAGGGCAATCAATTTTTTACAAAATATATATAGTGTGAATGTGTATTTACATCATAGAATTCAGTTATGAAAAGAATGAGGCAATTATTTCACTAGAGGTAAGTACACTATTTCATTTCAGCTTCCCCTGCTGTGCACATTCATAAAACATAGATATCATTATACAATTGCATGATCCTGAAAAATGTAAACAAAGCTCAAAAGTAAGTCATACAAAAAATATTTCATATTTTTGTAATTATACTGTAGAAAATGCAACTGGTAGATTATTAGAATGAAAAGTAAGTGTCCTATTTGGGAAACTACATCAATATCGTTTGCACATCATAAGCATTCTGTAATGAGCAAACTGAAGACTCAAAATATTCAAGATACTGACCAAAAATCTCGTATTGGGACTTAAACTTTTGTCACTCATCCAAGAGCTTTGTGCAATTGTATGGTAGATTACCATAATGAGAAATTACTACTGTGAATAATATTTTGTCAAGCTCTGAAGTTTATAGTTTCTCCTCATCATACAAAACTAAAATACTAATTAAATGCTCATACTTAAAGACCATTTACAGTAAGGTGCAGAATGCATCCATCCCTATTCAGAGCGTATTACCAATTTTATGGAGTATATATAACTATAACTATAACTATAACTATAACTATATATATATATATATATATATATATATATATATATATATATATATATATATATATATATATATATATATACACACCATACTAGGTAGTACTCACTAGCTGATGTACTGTTAAGAGACATAAATGAAGGCAATAACTATTATCTATCCCTTTCTAGTACTTAACAATACAGGGATTCATACTTAGGAAAACTCAGGAAGGCGTAGTTAAAACCAATTACAAAGAAACAACATTCATACAAATCATCGAAGAAAACATAACAAGCACATTTCTACCAAGACACAATGGCACTAGAAGATCAAGAACAAACAACAAACTATACAAAGGTTGGGGAGCGGAGGTGAAAGGAGACACTGGTGTAGCAAGATGAGTTTATTCCTGACTAGTTTCACTATTGCTTCTTCACAGGAACTAAAGAAGCAAAAGCAAAACTAATCAGGAACAAAGAATAAACTCACCTCGCTACACTCATGTCTCCTTTCACCTTCCCGCTCCAACCTGTAGAAATGTTCCAACATATACAAAAATTGTTATAAAAACGAGATCACATATACAATAATGAGCTACATGAAACCCCAAGGCACCCATGCACAACTACCTTCATGTTACCTCAGCTTTGGTTGTCAACACACCGATCTAGAAAATAAAAGTTACGATGGTTGATTAATGCAGCACCGGACACATCGGTAACCCATGTTCAGGGATAATATTAATTGCAGAACAAAAAATGCCTTACATTAGTTCTGCGGCAGAATTTTCTCCATCAAAAAACCCAAGCTTGAGTAGATGAAAGAAAATAATTTTGTCAAACATAAGCCTACAAAACATAGATACGGCTTACAGAATTACACACTAGTAACAAAGTGAGCTTGCTAACCCTATAGAGTACAATATATACATAGTATTTATAAATACACTACATATATTTTGTACTGTTAAACAGATGCATTTAGTTATACGATACATCTTAAAAATCAGTGAAAAGTAAATGTAATTTTTTGGCCCCGAGAAGGGTGGAATGATTTATGACAGATTTCATGTTTTCACCACAGTGAAAATTGGAGGAAGAGTGTACTGCCTTGTCTTGCAAGTTCTGATGATCAGCCAATACAAAACTAATTCAATTCCATAAAGAAGATTTTCTAAATGAAATACAAATAAGATAATTTTCATGGTAGAATTTCTACTTTGCTTTATATGACAAAGCACAATTCTAAAAAAAAAGCTGCAACAAAGCGCTGATCTAATTCACAACAAAATTTGCATCAACTAATTTTATTTAAAGCATTTAATAGACAACAAGTTACCACAAAACAAGTCATACTTCCCTCAGAAACCTACACATAATTCAAACACAAAACTTATCATTAAACCTCACACTCTATTAAATACAACAATGCAAAGCCACATCATTTTCGCACAAAAAAACTACAGAAAATTTTAATTACTCTGTCACCTTTAGAAATTTTGAACTAATATACTGCATGTAGCAGTTTCTTTCTCAACTGAAACAATAACTACCAAGTGAAAGGAAGCTAAGCAGCTGGAACCATTGTTGATTGCTAGCATGAAAATGGTAATTATCCACTATGATTGATTTCAGATTGTGAAAGTGAATTAAAAAAATCCATCTATCTATATACCTGGCTTATATCCCCATTAAAAGGTGATTCAGCAAGACTTTACTCTCCTTTCCCCTTCTGTGTCCTATCTTTTCATAGAAGAAAATAGAGATGGACCTTCCCAGACCCCTCGTTCTATCACTTTGTATCGCGCTTTATGACCCGTAGGGAATATGGTGGTTGTATTCTTGCAGCCTTCGCCTCCCTCCCAAAGAAATCATTAAATAAAAATAACCAAAAACTGTTGTGAAACATTAATATTTCTATTTCACTATGAGTATGATATATTATCTCCATTCTTTCAATGGTATAGTTTATCAGCTCTTGTATCTCATCTGGTCTATCTTTTTGTCTCGATCAAAATCAAAGCAGATGAAGGGGAATATGATAAAACTTTAAACTTACCACTATAGTCTGTTTAACAAAAGCTTGTAGCCTAACCAAGTTTTTCTTCTTCAAATTTCAAGCTGAATGGCCAATCAGCTTGACTATTACATAACTCATTGAATGGCCAATTAGTAAATTATCAAAAATCATTAAGGCTCCAAGTACTTGAGTTGAGTTTTTACAACACTACCAAAATAACCATTACCATACTTTTAGTGGAAGTGCAAACATCCAATGCTTAAAGGCCAAGGTTGAGTTAAGCTGTGAACCAACACTTTACTGTGGGAGGGTCTACACCATACCATACAAGGTGATTCAACGACAAGGTTAGAAAGAAAATAAAAAATAACAATAAATGAATGAATAAATAAAACAACACTGTAAACATAAGGGGATAAATAGATAGATATAACTGGTGCTACCTTTACAACACAACGCATGGGCTCACCTTCACCCGAGACATGTGCTTGATGGGACATGAGCCGTCAGGAGCCGCTGGAATGTTGATCTCCCATTTTCCAAACTCCAACTTCTTGAACGGATGTGAAATTTTGTTCCAGTCATCTGTCAAGTTATTCAATTATTAGAAAATAAAACATGGGCAATGAGTACAAACAATAATCCGTAATTCAGACTTGATAATGAGCATGAAAGTATACTATATGCATATGTAACTTTGGCATTCAGCAAGAAATTATCACATCCTAATTAATGCAAAGTAATTTATTATTAACAATATAACAATACAACACTTTAAGTAGATTTGTATCCTTACTGAAGTCTCCCTTCAAGAAGAGTCCTTGAGCTAGGGGAGCCCACTCATGGCAGGTGATGCTGTTGTCAGGGTTGACATGCAGACCAAACTTTTCATAGCCTCGAGAAAATTTTTCAAGTCCACCTTCTTCTGTATTAATCTTCTTCAACATTGCTTGGAAGATGCCATACCTTCAAAGAAACATGCGAGGTAAATGACAAATCTTTAACATGGTAGCAAGAAGTGATGCAATAATGTGTCAGAAATCTGATCAAACCAAATAGTTATGGGGAAGGGACACTCACAAAGGGTTACTAATCAGAGTGAATCTAGTATCCCTCCAATGGTCACTGACTTAACTGAAGCCAAACACAAACACAAACACAAAACCTGTCACAACCCTATCAAACATTTGCTTTCAGTTACCTGCATCACTTGGATCCTCACTTCAAATTAAACAATCCACGTAAAATTGTCCCTAAGCTTTTTTTCCATTATTTGTGGCATTATCTAAAATTTCCACACAAATATATTAGGTATATTAGTTATATGAAATTTAGCTTCATAAATGCCACACTAGAGCATCTATCATTTCACTGATGTCTTATACGAGAAAATCCAGTTTATGCCAGTGTATGGAGCTCTGGACACTGGTCAAGCATGACTATCACTTTACCTAGTTAACTGAGAGGTATTTTTTATTGTCTCCTAATTAAAAATATCATGCATAATAGTATAAAACAATGCAATGTGTATGCAGGTGAACTAGTTTTATTAAATTATATTAGTTACGAATGTCTTTCTACTGTAGTTCGTAGATCAATTTGTAGCTTCAACCAACCAACGAATTTCTGGACCACTATAAATTATTATAGTGATTTAGGCAGTAAATTGGCTGTTATTACTCATCATTTTCGCAGTAAAATCTTCGTTGTCAAGTCGTCTCTCCTTGTACTCCCAAACAACCTTGGGAAAACTAATGGGACATGCATTTTCTACTAAACCTAACATTTTCTAATAACCTAATAACCACCTATTGAACACAGTGTGAACGATGCCAAAGTAAATCAGATGTGGAGACGCTCAAGGCTTACATTGACCTTGACTGACCCGTATTTTCACTAAGGTCACATATTGCATGACTTGTTAGTTTTGCGATGGACATGAAGGTTAAAATCGATTAATTCACCACCAAAATCACTACGATAACATGACAGGCACCAAAAATTCGTTGATTGGTTGAAACTGCAAATGTTCCGTTTGATGTCATCTTGATTAGCTATACGAGTTAATTGATGATAATTTTGCATACATTACTTAGCTTCCCAACTATGCCTTTTAACTGTTATACGCTACGGTTTATAATGTTAACTTTATCATTGTGTAGTAGTGGTTAAGGTTCAGATCTAACACCGCCCAGTAACTCCCTCAACCCCGTTATAGCAGTATAATAAAATTTTGCCCAAACGTAACACTTACCTCCGTTTAATCTCCTTCTCGTGGTCTCTCAAATAGCCGTCTCTGTTGAATAGATCGGCTAGTTTTGGAACCACCACATCATTAGGGTTCACAGACAGCATGCTGCCCACCACGTCTGTTACTTGAGTGTGTGTATGACTGCGTCTGTCCGAGTATGTGCGTGAGTGTGTGGGAACTGGGCGGCGAGGCTCACCGCTCACCAGCACCTGTACTCTGTCAACCTTGTCCTTGAGAGATGCCGGTTAGATTTTTGTTCCTGTGCTTGTCAGCCTCTATAATACCTCCTCTTCTTCTCTCCCAAGCAATATATATCCTGTGGTAACAACTATATCACTGTTATATTCTTCACACTTCGTTCAAACACTTCTTAATGAACGAACATCCACCCGATAGCAAACCTTGAACGTTAGCTGCCGAACACGCCACATTCTTATCTTAAACCATAAAAAGGTACACAGAGGCTCAACAATAACTTAATTTATACACCTAAATAACTTTGCTTTGCTGTTCAATAAACTATACATGTTACTGACTAGATATAGCTGATAACAGTGACAACAGGACAGTGAATCAAGCAACATATGAACAGTGGCGCTTAGAAACAGCCACTGGTAATAGGATCCAAGATTGCACGTTCCATAGCATGATTTTGAGGGGGAAAAGTGTCTCAAAAGGTTCATGGTTGTCTATGGTAGCGTTTGTGCTTCTCACATAGCAGACACCTTAGATAGATTATGATAAAACGCGAATAAAAGCTCAAAAAACAGATTTCAAGCATGGTCTGTACGTGCTTGTCATTGGTGAAGGTCAAGTTCATCGTGCTAAATATAGATAGACATGTCACGTATTGCTATAGCTTGAACGGCTTGAATGATGTAAAAAATAGTTATATTCTCTCTCTCTCTCTCTCTCTCTCTCTCTCTCTCTCTCTCTCTCTCTCTCTCTCTCTCTCTCTCTCTCTCTCTCTCTCTCTCTCTCTCTCTCTCTCTCTCTCTCTCTCTCTCTCTCCCTTACTAGACGGTCTAGACCTCATATATTATCAGTGAGGTTGGACTGTGCTGCTTTTATAGTGTCATGCAACACGTGATGCTACATACAAGGCCAATTTTATAACTGATGTCAACGACCTACCCGAACATAAGTCAAAATATGCACCTCCTAAGACGGATATATATACTCATGCCGTATAGATGTGTGGTGTGTGTACGTGTATGTGTGTGTGTAGTGTGTGGTGTGTGTGACTCATTTTTAGGATCGCGTACTGAACTCGTGATCGTCAGTCATTAAGCTTACCTTTCCTGAGAGAGCATTATAACCTGATCTATGGGTAAGGTTGTGACCTAACACACCACATACCACATAATCTTGCTCAAGGAGAATAGTAGTGGTCGATCATCAATGAACACTTAGCACAGGGCGAGAACCTCAGCCTGCCAAGTCAGGACTGAGGGGCAGTGGCGTCATCACTGAGCTAGCAAGCAATGGGTGTTTTTTTTATTTTATTGTTGTTAACTACTCTTTTTTAGGATTGAGGCAAGCTTGTTGTGTGCTGTCTTTTAATACTTCTTTACTTTATATATTCTTTAAAATTGTGAATGTTTGAAGCACACACACTACTTCTGATGGTATATATATTCCATTGGCTTATCGCCCTACCTAGAAACTCGAATTTCTTTGTCTTCTTATAATCTTTTTTTTTTATATATTTTATGCTGTTCTCCTTAGAGATGACTGTCTAGGTACCACATACTCTTTAATCTAAATATATTCTTTACCTTCGACACATTAATATCTTATCACCTCATTTCTTCTCTCTCGTAATGTTGTTAAGTGGAGCTTATCAAATATTTCTTCATAGCTAAGATCTCTCAGGCTAGGCACCCATCTTGTGACTTCTCTTTATACCTTCGAAATCCTTTCAATATGCTGTATGTTATCAACATTTTTATTTAATTTCTTTTTCTTACGGGAAGGAGAAGGATGATTGCAGCGGAGGTTCGGCGAGATAATCGTTCATGTAAAACTGCAATTCTTCAGTCTGCAGTAAGGATCCTGCATCATGTAGCTGAGGTCAAGCAGGGAGTAACTATCATCCATTTCTTCATACTGGACTACTGCTGCCTCTTCGGTTACCCTATCTTCGTGAATTGACTCATCCATTATGAGAAGGAGCAGCATGTTCAAGAAATATTAGCAGACTCTGAGATATAACCTCATCACAGTCACATGTAGCGTGTAGAACAACGGTCAGTTACATGAAGCTCTATGCGATACATCATCTGTTATTTTAGGACAGAACAAATGCATGTCCAAGATGATCATCTTAACAATGAAAATAGATGGTGGACAGCCTCACACCAGGCGGAGAAGGCGTTACAGCAAATCTAATTATGAATAAATCTTATCTTTTATTGGTTGCCACGTTTCAATACGTTTATATTTAATTTGTATTATACATATGTTCAGATATATATATATATATATATATATATATATATATATATATATATATATATATATGTATATATATATATATATATATATATATATATATATATGTATATATATATATATATATATATATATATATATATATATATATATATATATATATGTATATATATATATATATATATATATATATATATATATATATATATATATACATATATGTATATATATATATATATATATATATATATATATATAATATATATATATATATATGTATATATATATATATATATATATATATATATATATATATATGTATATATATATATATATATATATATATATATATATATATATATATATATGTATATATATATATATATATATATATATATATATATATATATATATATATATATATACATATATATATATATATATATATATATATATATATATATATATATATATATATATATATATACAGAGAGAGAGAGAGAGAGAGAGAGAGAGAGAGAGAGAGAGAGAGAGAGAGAGAGAGAGAGAGAGAGAGAGAGAGAGAGAGAGAGAGAGAGAGAGAGAGAGAGAGAGAGAGAGAGAGAGAGAGAGAGAGAGAGAGAGAGAATGTCTTTAAGTATCTCGTACATAATATAAGTTTTGAAAACTCATAATTAATTAGCTACACAATGTTTCTTTCGCTCACAAAACACGTCAATAATCCTCCGAAGAGTCACCTGGTTCACTGTTATGGGACACAACCCCAATGTTTACGTTGAACACAGACACAGGACATGCGCCCATTGTGGTCCACCCAAGGGAGGGATGTGAACCAGGGTGAACGCCAACCTGGTTCACATCCACACTAATCACAGTACTGACAGTCGGTAGTTACTTAACTGTTGCGATGGGGGCGGTGATATAATGGTCACTGTTTCACGTTGAGCGAGGGCACAATTACTACACTCTTACAGGTCTGTCTGCAAGACATGATTTTGGTGCAGAAGGTTCACGTCTCCCACAGTCACCATTTTAACATCATTTTGATTGGTGCCAAGACGCCTTATCTGCTTCTCTTTTAGTTTCTTAACTTGTAGGCTGAGCAGGTCTGTTATTGCCTTTAGCCACCTTGCTTTGGCCTCTGAGTTTGATATCCTGAAGGTGTAGAGCATGGTTTTGGTAGCCGCTGTGCGCACCTCTAGCTGGAAGGTGTGTTTGTCCGGCACTGGCCCCAGTCCTACAGTGTCCATCCGGAGGGCGTCCATGTAGCAGTAATAGGAGCAATGAGGCTCCAACAGCAGCAACATGGATTCCAGCAGCACCAAGTAACAATCTTGTCGCATCATGATCCCTGTCCAGCGCACCTTGGCTGGACCCTCGTGCAGCACAGGAGCGTGCTCGCCAAGGTCAAATGGCGCCCCTTTGATACTGTCAGTTAGGAGCAAAGCATTAGTGTCTGAGACACAATCTCGTAACATGGACAATGCTCTATGAACTGGAGGTATGACATCTTTTTCGCGATTCTGGAAGGAGGAGAGCATTTTGACGTAGTTCATAAATTGTTCCAATGGAAGTTTGAACATATCAAGCGAATTTTCATATTTTAATTCATCGTAATACCACGTCAGCTCTGCAAAATAGTTTGAATAACATTCCCTCAGTCTCTCTGAGCTGTCAACAAAACACTGTGCAACTTCTATTCTCGAAGATGCTTTCTCCATTATTGGAAGGAAAACATGGACGTGGAAGTCCACGATGTGTCTCAATAGAGTGACGATAGACTGTGGAGGCTTCGGCAGCTCCTCGTTCAACACCGCTCCAAGAATGACCCGGACTCCCTCAATGTACTCCTTCTCCATGTAGGCGGGAGTAGATCCAGAGGTTTGAGACGATTCAACACACTGGTAGTAGAAGCTTTTCAACTCAGGAAAGTTGGTCCATACATTTAATGGCGTTGGTTGATCTAGCATCCTACGCTTACTCCAGCTGCCTTCATTTTCACTATGTTGTCTTGCCACTGGATTAGTCTTTGCATTCATACTGGAACTTTTCTTGATAGCCCCTCGCCTTCCACTCATGGGGTAATTATTTTCAGATAACGAAGAACGGTCGTTTTCGTCGCAGCCACTTGAAGCATTAGGAAGTGTTGGCATTGATATGACATTAGAAATGACCCTCTCGGCGGACGGCGCGCGACTTATTCTATTCCGCTTACCGCTGATTCGACTATCATTGTCTCCCTCAATGAAGCTGTTTCGAGGAGTGTTGGGCTGAGATTTGTCTTTCACAATGGCTTTCAGATCGTTTATCCACTGGTGCTGTAAGTTGATGTTCTTGGCTTTGAAAACATAAACCATCGTCTGTCCTCTGGGACCTCTTACTTTGAGACCGAAAATCAGTCCACGTTCCTGTGTTCCTAGACCAACTTGGTCCATTCGGAAGCTTGTCACATAGGTGTAATTTCTACCGTTACGGAGTGTGAGCAGGATGAGTGTCTTGAGCATTAGGACATGATACACCCGCCGCGGCAAGTCTCCGCCTTTTCTCAAAGCTAAGTCGCTGTGCCGGAGCAAATCTCCAAAGTTGCTAAGGTCTACAGGAGACCCCACAACAGCACCAAGAAATAACTTTGAGTCAGCTTTCTTGAGGGGAACTTTGAGGACGTCAATTGCTCTTTGTAATGCTTTCTTATCCTCAGGACAACTAGCTTTTTTGCAGAGAGTCTCCAAAGTGAGAACATAATAATGAAGGCGCATTCGGGGTTTTCGTAACTTCTCCGGCAATTCTGGCATGTGTTTCTTTATGTAGTCTTTGTGCGTCTCAAAGATGTTGTCGACGACGGGAATGTTTTCCATGAAGTACACATATTTTTCGTAGTCTTTATGACGGGACGTAATGGCCTCACTCAGCTTCTGTAGGTTGCCATCACTCTCCTCAAATTCCTCGTGAAGTTTTGTGTGCATTTCTGTGAGTACATTGATCTGGGAGAACAGAAGGATCACCTTCCCGCGGAGAACCTGTGGAGTGTCAGTGCTCGTCAACCGCTCACGATCTTCACTAAGACTTTGCAAAGACTTTAGAAAATCAGTGTCAGTCTCCAGGAAGAATTTGAGCTCAGCCTCTACTATTAGTGCGTTGGTCTCCAAGGAAGTATCACTGGATCTGGAGACTGAGTCAGAAGTTTCAGCGTCGTACAGTCGTTCTTGGACGGTGGCATCGAGACCCATGTCCTCGTAGTACCCTCCCGTTGATTTGCTGTCTGTATTGTCACTGACCGAATCTTCCTCTGAATCTGAATCTGAATCACTGTTTATTGAGTCCTGTAACTCGAGGGTCTTGGGCGACCGGCGACGAACTAAAGGTGACTTTTGGGGCGGCGGTGAACTACTGCCGATGGTAGTGCTGGCGGACAAGGAGGCCATTATCTTAGTTGTAAGCCTGCCCATGCTTCGACCTAACGATGACTTGTGTTCTTTGGTGTTCAACGCCTGAAGTCCATTACTGGAATAAACAGCGATGAAAAAATAATCATTGTGACAAAAAAAAGGAAGAACTGAAGCCTTCATCACTAAAAAAAAGTGTATAAAATATTTTAAGATAGTTAGTCATGTTAAATGAAAGTAAGTGAATACATCATTGAACATGAAAGTGTAAGGAAATACACTCTAACTATATAAAAAACCAGCAATAGCACTGCAAACTTTAAAGGTGAAGATGGGCATGTAATAATTAATAAGTTAGTTACTCAATTGATCAAATAGATGAGTAGATGAGAGTCTAATGACAAAGGTGATTAATTAATGAACACATAACTGTACTGATACGTAAATCATATAATTTGTGTTATCACAGACTGCTAAGATGCAAGTACAGACATAAGTTATCCCTCCAAACACAAGATTGTAATGAAAAAAATTATACCTGACCTGCCGGGCGAAACACATGAATATCAAGTGCATCAACAATTTCCATTGGTAAATCAATACTTCACTATGGATAAATTCAATACCTGTTAGGCTGAGGCGTGGGTGCAGGCCGAGCAGCATCAGGGAGGAGGGCAAACAACTGATTCATCGATTCCTTGGATATCATTTGCAGCACCACCGCTACCCGCCCGTAGCTGTTACTTTTGCTGATGTACACTATCCTGAGGTACTCCTTGGAAGGCGTCACTATGGACACATCTCTCGTGCGGTGCTGCAGGATGGTCTTCTCTCCGTGTACAATGTGACACTCTTTCCCCTCCTCATCCACCTTCACTTCCACCTCCCTCAGTGCATAATAATTATCCACTTCGCCGATAAAGGTCTCGCAGTCTCCGGAATACTCTGTCTTCTGAGTAGTGTCGAGACCCTCATGCATCACCGCCCACCCCGCCACCTCGGCCACGCGGATGAGGGTCTCGTGGGGCAGACGCTTCACCGGCACCTTGACCTCCGCCACGCCCAGCAGCACACAGGGTACAGTGGCCATGGCTGCTTGGCCTGTATGCAGGGAACCACGTACAGTAAGGATGTGTGGGTTATAACGACGCTGCATTACACAGTTCAGCTAATTATTAATAACCATTGGCTTTTCATTGTGATTACTAAACTGATATATCAATGCATAAAAGCTAGTTATATGTCATTTATACAAGCAAAGTACTTACGTTATAACTAGGTTCGTAAACACAGAGGAAGAAGAGTTGTTCTGATATTAAATGTATTGTGTTATGTTTTTAATTTCACACTTGACTCCAACATGCGAAGCCATCACTGGACAGGCAGGCAGGCAGGCAGGCAGGCAGACGTGTGTTCGCCGATCAGTGTACACGTGGGGCTGCGTCACCTCACTCCGGCAGGTAGTTAGGCCGGGGATTGGTGGCCGACATGTTCATACCTCCTGTGTGACGATGTCCGACTATTCTGCAGAACATTAGGCAAGGTTACATGTGGAAAAGAAGGTGTGTGTGTGTGTGTGTGTGTGTGTGTGTGTGTGTGTGTGTGTGTGTGTGTGTGTGTGTGTGTGTGTGTGTGTGTGTGTGTGTGTGTGTGTGTGTGTGTGTGTGTGTGTGTGTGTGTGTGTGTGTGTGTGTGTGTGTGTGTGTGTGTGTGTGTGTGTGTGTGTGTGTGTGTGTGTGTGTGTGTGTGTGTGTGTGTGTGTCTTATAACTTTACATTAGTAAAGGAAACAAGTTTATGTTTACTACAAACTGAGGACCAATACACTCAATTTGGTTATCAATTAGTGTGTGCGCCTCCGTGTGTGGTGATGTGGCTGGTTAAGTTACTGTGATGAGAATGAGGGTGAAAAGCCTAAGAATGGCAGGAGGCATGTGCGCTATGCTATTGTATTGACGTTAAAGAGATAAAAGAAACAGTACAGACTACAGAGGAATGTGTATTGTAGTTACTTTTAACATACCAGGTAAACAGTATGGCAGGGAAGTGACGGAGAGAGTTATTCAGAACACAAAGGTTCAAATTAGTGAAACCGACAGTGATTCTGGGATTAGTACAAGCTGTATCAATAAGGTGTCAAGGTTTATGTAGGGATATGGAGAAAAAATGTCGGGGGAAGGAAGAAATTTATTGTATAACATTAGAAGAAGGAAGAGTTCAAAAAGATGCAAAAACGGCAGGAGTTGGAACGATGTGGTTTGTATGGAGTGACACGTACCAGCGTTATCATCATCATCATCATCATTATAATTACCTTCCCATGACCCTCCCGTCCAGTAGCAATGGAGGCTTTCACCTCATGAATATTTAGTCTTGGTCCCCTTCACAGACCCAAGACACAGATAGAAGGTGACAATAATTGTACCGACACCTTCACTCAAGGCTACACTATATACACTCATGCCTGATAACCTACAACACCTACACACATCTCTCCTTCCCCTGCCCCTTCCCCTACCCCTTCCCCTGCCTCGTTACACTACTTCCCCTTGATAAGTGCATTCCTCCATGACAACACAACCTCCCCGACGCCTCACGCTGCCTCCTCTATATGGCTTATGTATCCTACAGTAGCGCGTTGTAATTATGTAATTATGTTAACCTAATGAGCGAGACTGTTTCCAGCCAGACGGATTTCCTGTGAGGTGAACAAAACACGGGCTATCGATGAGCTAGAGTTTGCTGAGCGCGTGATGGCTTATATTAGTGATCCGAGGACATGATGGGGTGAGACATGCATGGTAAACGTGAGAGGCTAGAGTCTGGCGCACGGAGATGGATGAGGGAGGCTAGGGATAAAGTTGCATTTGTCGAGTTTGCTTCCTTTACCTTTGTGATTTGTATGATGAATGGTAAAGGTCTGTTGAGGAAGGAATTACTATGTTATATATATATTTTTTTCTAATTATTTGCATGATACATTTTTTCTTGTATTTATTAGTGGTAAGTTCTTTCTCGCTGGGGTGATTATAAAGTGAATAAATGAACTTATGCTAAAAAGGTGAGGATGATGGGATCTTGTATTTTTTGAGATAGTGTGAACCAAAATGGAAGAAGCAGAGCAGAGTAATCAGTCAGTACGTACACACACACACACACACACACACACACACACACACACACACACACACACACACACACACACACACACACACACACACATACTCTCTCTCTCTATCTCTCTCTCTCTCTCTCTCTCTCTCTCTCTCTCTCTCTCTCTCTCTCTCTCTCTCTCTCTCTCTCTCTCTCTCTCTCTCTCTCTCTCTCTCTCTCTCAGGGTACACTTTGCCTTCACCTAATGCCTGCCTCCGCTGAGACCCCCACGAGGGAATGAGAGTGGTTCATTGTGCCGCCAAAAGGGTGTGGCGTGACGTACTTAATAAGCGTTACGTGCTGGTGGTTTGGCAGCAGTGCAGGGACAAGCCGCCCATTGTCGCCCTTTGGAATGAGGGACGGAGGCACCCACATAATTATCACCAATGACAACGCGGCCCATCTCTCAACCCCGTTTTAGCTGTCCTCACCCCGGTATTTTTCCAACCTTCGTGTCTTGTGTCATCCTTGTTTTCCTATTCTATCTTTACTATATACCCGCCTCACCTTGTTTCTATCGTATCCTCACACTGCCTTCTGCCACACTCACTCCCTTCCTACATTATCTGCCATCCTCATTGCTCCTCACGACATTCTTCCTCCCACGTGCCACCCTCCGTCACACCTGCTCGGCCAGAATGTTAAGTTCGAGTTTCACACTTGAAGACTGAAACTTAAAAAAATACATGACAGGTGTTTTGTCCTCGAGAGTTTCAGACTTAAACTTTGGTCTAGTGATGAAAGGTGGACTGTACTCGACTGTACTCTTGACCTCTCCTCAGACCCATGCTCGAGGAGAAAATGCCCGAGGAGCAGATCCTTAATTCCGTGGGGCGTGAACGGTAGTCTCGAGGCACTGCTGCGGTATGTGTGTGTGTGTGTGTGTGTGTGTGTGTGTGTGTGTGTGTGTGTGTGTGTGTGTGTGTGTGTGTGTGTGTGTGTGCAGTATCAACTCTGAATATCTAAAGGGTGTAGATAAGATAAAAGAAGCAGCATAAGCGAAGAAAATTATTATTATTTTTTTTTTAACTGAATCGAAGGATAATCATATGCATTATATTCAGGATTATCAGTGTAACGAGAAATCACAAGTGACGTATGACGAGGCTTGAAAATAGGTCAGCTGGTTTTTCGAGGTCACTGGCAACTCTGTACGTGCTGAGGCGCTGTTTACTGATAAGGATCAAACAGTCACAAGATATTTTGATGATTACATTGGGAATCGATCACCTCATGACCAAGAAAATATTCCTCCACAAACTGCTATATATTACGAATGGAAGGTGTTTGGTGTGGTGACTTTTTTTGCCGTTCATCACCACCTTCTCATGACACGCAGACGACGACGATGATAATGATAATGCTGATAATAATAATAATAATAATAATAATAATAATAATAATAATAATAATAATAATAATAATGATAATAATAATAGTAATAATAATAATAATAATAATAATAATAGTAACAATAATACTAATAATAATGATAATAATAATAATGATAATAATAATGATAATACTAATACTAATAATAATGACGATAGATGATAACACTTTCCTACCAGGTGAGGTGTAGTTATGGCAGGAAGCAAGGTTCACACAGGTTGATGAGTCGTAGCCAACATCAACTATACTAATGGTCACGTGCTGGGTGGCAACAACAGCACAATGTCATCAGCCTGAGGTCAACTGTCCCTATAGAATCACATATAAATACTGTTGTTCCCACGGAGGCTCTGTGCTGACTGGGCAATGGAAGGTTCATCCCGAGAGTACCATTGCCCACCAGAGGCTTCACAAACCTCATAACAACTGATAACAGATCGGAATAATCCAAGATTGCGTTAAGCGACGTAACGCAAAAGTTCTTAAAAGGACGAACTGACGTATTATATCCGTCACAAGAGGAATTTCCGCATGAACACACCTTCGGACGGTAACGGAAATACATAAGGAGACTGCAGTTGAAAGGCAATAAATTAGATAATTTCGTATATTCACTTTCCGTGTTGTAGATTATGTAATTTTGGCTTCCGTTATCATTTGAATCATTGCATTACAACATACGCCTACGTGACCGTGTTTACAGTGGTGCAAACATGGGATTCAAGACGTAATCTCTGCTGTGATAGCTCCCAAAAAATGTTACGAACTATAATTCAACTTATTTTTTTTGATAGTCATTAATTTTATTCCATAAGAGGAAATATAACACACACACACACACACACACACACACACACACACACACACACACACACACACACACACACACACACACACACACACACACAATGGTGCGTAGTGATGTAAACAGGAGCCGGGGTGCAGATACAGTGATACATACAAATCACAGACCTATCACTGTACAACAACTGTCCGTTGAGGGCCGACTGTGCATCATTACAGAGATCGTGGTACTGGTTTTGTAGGCACTCACGCCTTTAAACGATATTTATGTCCCACAATATCATATAGATATGAATATAGCAAATCTATACATGCCTTTCTGTTGATATTACTACAGGTTCTTCCATCGAAAATATGATAGAAGTTTAGTAACATTAAACAAAGTTAATTTGACTGACGGCAATATTTACCTGATGAAGCTCACCTTCAAGTATCAATGTGTTATATCCCCTCACACGAATGTGTACAGCAGCACAACACCTGAAATAGATCATGATTTTTTTTCTGAGTTGGTTTGTTTCAATATTCACTTAGTCACGTGTATGTGGTGCCATTTTTGTGTTAAGGCCTTACACCATACGTCACATAAACACAGACCAGCACAGTCCCAGCAGCAGACCCTGAGGTAGTACACTGCACACCTACGTACACACAACACAGACGGGAACCTTGACGTCACAGTATCCACTAAGACGGCAGAGTCCTGATGGCAGTCCACTAATACTGAACCACTTCCACCATTCAAACACCAAGGAATAAAATCAGGAGGAGGAAGAAGAAGAAAAAGAGAGAAGCAGAATTTGGCGTGTAGAATATGAAGTAACTGAGGCAGAACTGTGTGTTGTCTGTAATGAGGTTGTGTGTGTGTCGGACAGTCTTGGAATATCCCAAAGTTTTCGTTCCTTGCCAGTTTTCATTTCCGCTCAGGCACACCACAACACGCCGCGTCCCTACACACACAGGCTTCCTCTCACGCTTACCCACGTGTTCTGACGAGGCTGTGGCGGATCAAGGAGGCGGAGAGGGACTGGCTAGCGACGCCCTTAGTTTCCTGTGACCTTAACAAAACTGGAAAGGAACGATCAGTAATGGTGTTCAAAAAGGCCATCAGTAAGACTACATCGATAAGATAGTATAACTGATACCGAGATAAAACGTACAGGCCATAATGATATCAGACTCGTAAAATGTTCACTTGTAATGTTGAATGTGACCTAAAATTTACATAATGAATTATTCACACATTAGTTTTATTACTTCTTTTTTTAATGCTATCACCTATTCCCCTTTTAGATGTGTGTGTGTGTGTGTATGTGTGTGTGTGTGTGTGTGTGTGTGTGTGTGTGTGTGTGTGTGTGTGTGTGTGTGTGTGTGTGTGTGTGTGTGTGTGTGTGTGTATGTGTGTGTGTGTGTGTGTGTGTGTGTGTTTTATGATCTGTAATCAGTTGTTTGCTAGCTATGATATAAACACAGCTAACAACACTTGTACGCTGAATATATAAAACCATAACCTTCACGACAAACAGAAGGTCCTACGCATTCTTTGTGTTAATTCGACAGACACATACTGGTTGCGTTTCTCCCTGGTTAAGACTTGGTAACTGTCACAACTTGTGTAAATAAATAAATGATAGGAATGTTCCCGGTCCTTGCCCACGGCCAGCCTCGGGTCCTAGCATCGCGCTAAGGTCACATGCAGTGCAGCCGAGGGCTATGCAACCACTCAATTCATTAAAAATAACTCGTCCTTGACAGTGCCGTCAAGAGAAGGGGCTCACACGTCTAACTTCATTCCCTTCCCTGCCTTCCCTTCCTCCCTGCGCTCCTACACTTGGCACTGTGGCAGCTGGTGTGACGCACGGCCAGAGTCACGTTACCCCCTAACCTGTCTGCCCACCTGGACTCGACACGTCATCTCATGCACTCTCACTCCTCCCTGACGCGGCCCAGCTTGAGATCCAGCAGATATTAGGAGGCATTCATCCCCTCAATGTAGCAGGACTCGAGATGCTCAAGGAGTGAGTCATGTCAAAAGTCAAGAAAAATGTTATCACACAACTCGAAGATAGCGTGATAGATAGTCAGGACGGCTCCTCCTTCCGCCCACGCTTAGAGCTAATTCTTCACGCCCACGCCCATGGCCTATGACTTCATCCTTCCGCCCAGCTCATGTAGCACGTGTTAGGCAGGTGATTATGTAATGTCTCCATCTCTCCACTGGCACACACCCAGCTCCACCATCCCAACACTGCCTTTGCTCTCCTCTCCTCTCTGCGTTGCCCAAGGATCTTTTAAGAATTTTGTATAAAATCCTTGGCGTTGCCCGACACACGCAAATAACTCACTGCTCATGTGACTTCTTGGCCTTGCACATCTGTTCCTTTACTACAAACGGAAGGAAAAGTTGGCAAGGTCAATGAATTTTATGTGTGTTATCTCTATACATTTATGAACTAATTGCTGTGGTGTTTATTTCTGTAACAACAATAACAAGGCAGTCGGAGGCAACGGCAACATTGTATCCAGTTACCCCTAAAAATATAATTAATAGAAAACGGTGTGTTAGAGGCCACGCTTGGTCAATGCAGCTGAAAATAATCCACTGTAGCACTTTTCCCTTACTAGAATATCAAACATACTTATGTCTAGACACTTCTAAAAGTTCTATTGAGGAAACAGACCATGAGGGATATCACCTGTGAAATACAATGATTAAATAATGTATACTGGTTGAGTTAAGGGTCTACACACACACACACACACACACACACACACACACACACACACACACACACACACACACACACACACACACACACACACACTGGACTAAGCAGATGTGGCGTGGTGTAGTTACTATATATGAACACATCATTACATAAGGATGGCAAAGACGGTACAGATTGTGGTAAAGGAAAGAATAAAACGACATATCTTATTAGTATATGAGAGAGAGAGAGAGAGAGAGAGAGAGAGAGAGAGAGAGAGAGAGAGAGAGAGAGAGAGAGAGAGAGAGAGAGAGAGAGAGAGAGAGAGAGAGAGAGAGAGAGAGTCAGTGCATGCAAATACACAGAAATAAGAGGAGTGTTGAAGTTCGTTGGGTGCGTCACAAATAGCTATGTTCCGCCCCTTCACGTGCTTACTGAGTGATTATTTTTTTAGTTATTTTTATTTTACATGTACGTGTAGGTGCCAGACTATATATATAAGAGGGCGGGGATGTGGGGAAGCTTGAGGTGGTTGTGAACGGAAAGTGAAGACGCGCTGTGTGTGTGTGTGTGTGTGTGTGTGTGTGTGTGTGTGTGTGTGTGTGTGTGTGTATGTGTGTGTGTGTGTGTGTGTGTGTGTGTGTGTGTGTGTGTGTGTGTGTGTGTGTGTGTGTGTGTGTGTGTGTGCGCGTGTGTGTGTGTTAGTTCTATGACATGCCTTTAGCGTATCAAAGAATCTAAGCCTCTTGACCTTATACCTGTTGTCATGGTTACTGTAGACTCCTAGAACGAGGTACGAGTACATCCTATGCCTATCGCTGATCTAGTACTCTTTCCTCACTCATCAATAATCGGCGCTTCTTGCTGGTCAAAACTCCTACTCAAATGCCGAGTAGCGGTAGACAAACCCTTGGACGGTGGTGAGGCGACAAGAAGAAATGAAGGAGGGATGTGTGAAGTTCAAGGGAGGAGATAGAAAGAGGAAGGTTAAGGAAGGATGGAGAGGTATACAAAGGGGGTGGGATATGAAGTATAGGTATCCCATCCTGTTGGGGAAGAAGAAGGGCTGTAGAAGAGGGTCTAAGGGAGATGAGGGGCTGGGTGGGAAACGTAGATGAGGGAGGTAAGGGGAAGGAAGGGTTGATTTACTTGGCAGGTGGTGGACAGGGTTGCACAAGGGATACTACATGATAACACTCTGAGATCACAACAATCAGTGACGCTCGTGATAAAACCAATGTGGGGACACGTAAGGTTTAGGCACGCACCTCATTCTATCTCACGTAACTCATATTCCTACCTTCCTAAAGACTTCATACCGAGAAAATGTATGAGTCACAGCCTGGTATCAAAAGCTGTTATTACTGGGGAGGGGAGGCTCATGATGATTGGAAATTTTGTGCACTAAAGATACCTTTTAACACTCGTAGAATTTATATCGATAGCTTTCAATAACGAAGCTAAACTACAATTATTTTTATGTCAGTATCTTTTGTTTAGAAAGTTAACTAAGTTCTCAGTGTTTTTGTTACTTGAATGCATTATCTTAATTTACTAAGCTGAGTGTTTCAGTTGGATACACTTAGCTGACTGGTAGACGTAATACACAGGATCAGTTTGCTTGTGCAGAATGCTATCAGTAACATTATTTTCTTTTAACATTAAAAGGGTACCGGCCAAGGACAAGTAAAAATAGGTAAAAAAAAAAAAAAACAACTCCCGCTTGTCGCCAGACCCTGTATAGAGGACAGTAGGAGAAATAAAAGCATGATTTTGTTCCATTCTATCCTGCCTTACCATGAAAAGTCAAAATGAAAACCTGATGTTAACACACAAAACAACATGCAGCCCTTACCTTCCCCTGGTAATGTTTAGTGAGAGGAAGAATAAGTTCACAACCCCAAGGAAGGTATACCCAAGAACCTACTTTCCTTGGGTGTACCTTCCTTGCTTACCCTAGACTTGTAATGGAGCACAACAACCAAACGTTCAGAACCATCATTCAACCATCCACTCGTGCGGTTTCAATCACTGTTACATTTTTTTTTTAAAGACTACATGGGCTTAAATGGAAAGATAGAGCGGCATGTGTATGTATATTTTATTTTTTTTCTATGGAGGAGATGGACGAGGTTGTACGACGTTTGATACCTGATTGTACGCAGTACGGATGTGATAATGGCAGATCAGGATGACATGAACAGCTGATAACTATCAGATAAGAAGGGGAAATAAGTAAAGGAAAGAAAAAGAGTAAACAAAACAACACAAATGTAAATATATATTATGTGAGAAGAAAATAATGATCTTCTAAGGAAGTCGCAACTTTTCCTAAAGAAAAACTGAAGACAACCTGTAGACCTTCGTAGATATACATTTCACAACATCTCGCCGGGCAAGGATACTGAGTACATGGAAACCATACATAAACTAGAAGCCCTTTTATGTGTTCGTAAGTTAGGTTTCAGTTCCTCATAAATAATTTTTGTCAACATGACGAAAATACTTGTCAGTACTTCGCATAATCGTTCTGATGGCCTCAGCGGTCACATTGGCTGCTGTGCCAAAACAGAGGCAGGGCAGCGTTAGTCTAGGGACAAACACTGTACTTAAATGTTAATATCCACTACGCAACTTACGAAGACGCTCCACTTCCTCTTCATACTTCAAATGAAGGCGGCTCATCTCTGCCACCCACACATCCTTCACCTCCTGCTGGCGGGGACGAAAAGTGTACTTCCTCTTCTTCTTGTTGCCACCCTGAACTAACTCCAATATGAACGTATCATCGTCGCTGTTCAACTGAGTAAGGAGATTCAACTGCTTAACGGGAAAATGATCCTTGTACTGAAGTTTCTCCTTTTTAGGCAAAACTACTACCATCACCTCCTCAAATAGCAGCACATGATACTTTGATCTGCTGCTCAGTGCGCCAGAAGAGTCCTTGATGGTGAAGATGCCGTGCAGGACCAACATGCCCAGGGTGTGCAGACTGAATGGCGCCCCCCTGATGGCGTTAATTAGGATGCCAGAGTCTCCCTGACGATTCGTCTCTCGAAGTAGGTCCACTACCTTCTGCAACAACTGCTGCTCTTCGGTAGGTACGATCTTTACCAGTCTCTCAAAAGTCATGAAATAAAAGTGCAATCTCTTCCAAGACGACTTGATGTCTGCCTCCAGAGTGGGGTGTTGCTTTACAACCCCATCCGGCCGTTTACCCAAATGGGACGCAACTTGTGGAGCATCCATGAGGTAGTACCGGTACTGGTCCAGCTCCTCTTTATGGGAAAGAAACACCTGCGCCATCCCGGAGCTGGAAGGAAACTGTTGATGCAGGTCATGGTACAGTTCGTGATGGAAATCAACCAATCTGTCACTCCTCTTCAGAAAATTTTGTAATTCAGATGTCAGCACTTTCCTTGCTTCTTTGATTCTCACAAGAGTGTTCAGATACTGGTATTCATTCTCCAAGAAATTACACAACTCCTGTTCCACAGAATCGGAAACGCATTGTTTTTGTGAAGGCTGCAACTCAGACTCTTCCACTTTCATTGTCCCGAAGAGGGGTTCGATTTTCTCACTAATATTTGATTCCTCATCTTGGCTACTGGCAGACGCTATTGACGACCGACGGCTTTGGACAGATGAGGACACAATGGCGACTGGTGGCACGGAGGAGGAACTGGACACTGGCAGGGAAGTTGCCACTGGAGTGGACACCAGCGTGATGGATTCCGTTGAAGTGGTCACCGGGTTAGTGGATATCGTCGAGGTGGACACTGTTGAAGTGGATATTGGTGTGGTGGACACCAGCTGGGTAAATGCCTTAAGGATCGACACAGGTCGGATGGACACTTTCGGAGTGGACACGTACGACGTAGACACCGTCGAGGTGGATACGGGTTGGGTGGACACAGGCTGAATAGAGGCCAATGGGGTGACTGCCTTTGGGAATGCAATTGGGCGGATGGACACCTTCGGGATGGTCACTAATCGGTTGGACTTCAGGGCGGACATGGGGCGGCCAGACACCGTCAAGGTAGACAGTATTGGAGAAGACACTGTCGTGGTGCAGACCCGTGGAATGGACACCAGTGGGCTGGACACGAGCTGAGGGACAGACACCAGTGGAGTAGACACAGGTCTGGCGGACACCGTCGGGGTGGACAGGATCCGGGCGGATACCATCGAGGTGAATACGGGTCGGGTCGGGTTGGACACCGTCGGGGTGGACACTGTTGGGGTGGACACTGTCGGGCTGGACACTGTCGGGCTGGACACTGATGGGGTGGACACTGTCGGGGTGGACACCGTCGAGGTGGAGAGCTGCGAGGTGAATACCTTAGGAATGGACACGAGTCGGGTGGATACGGGGGAAGACACAGGGGCAGCAATAGTGAATGGGGTTACTAAACACAGCGGAGTGGCTGTGGCACACATGTTGGGTAATGGTGGTTTCCCAGGCGGTGGAGTAACAGTAGCAGGTGCTTTGGAAAGGACAGGCATAGTAGGAAGGTGAGGTGGATCGGTCAGAGGTTTGGTGCGGACCACAACACAGTGGGGCAATGTTTTTGGATATACTAGAGGTGAGGCTGAGGTATATGCAGTTGTATTGTTAGCGTGCTGCGTGTCGCTACTGCTCAGTCTGTCCGAGTGGATGGTGGAAGGATTCTGTTCAGACTCTGAAGTAGTACTGAGAGGCGAAGCTTTAGATATCAACCTTGGTGATTCAGTGTCTTGTGGCGTCGAGGGTCCGGCGGAGAGTAACACAAGCTGAGACAACCTGAAGAAGAGTGTACCAGCCACAAAGTGAAGGGAACATTCAAATATTCATATATCTAGAAGATTGCCCAATGGTTCTCTCTACCTTATACAAGCAGGTTAGTTCTCAAGAAGAAAACTTGCCCAGTAAAGCAAAGAAAAGACAAAGCTAATTTTCATCTGGAAATAATATATAGCAGATTTCAGGCTCTGAGATGCTAATGCGATACCTAACTTCATGTATTATACACCTCAATGTATATTTTCTATAATGGCAATAAATAAACTAAACTAAACTAAACTAGACGAAGATAACACTGAAGCAGCGAACTGTAAGCCGACAACACTGATTATTTATAGGAGCGACAGAGAAAATATAAACAAAGAAGCAAAGAGTAAATATTCAAAACCAACATTTGATTATATGAAAAGAAAGAATATACAAATCAAATCAAAAGGAGATGAAATTGAGAGTATATAACTAAACAAAATCATTGACAAAAGATAGACGCAAGGAAAAAGAAAGCGAGACATGACTATGATAAAAAAAACAGCAATTAAGAACATAAACAAAAGAAACACGCGAGTTGATTTTAGGCAAACAACAAATCATTAATAAATCAAGCAAAACTTTACATGGAAACCAACATCAAGAACAGGAAGGATCAAATTGCATACCCATTACAAACATGGCGCATCAAAACACAAAGTCACCAATAGAGAATATTATACAATTATATAAATCCTGATATACTTAGCTTTTGTAGACAATGCGAACATATATTATCCCGTAAACCAGGAATCAATTTTGAAAGATAAAAAAAAAAAGAAGAAATGCAAGCATATCACAATAACGAACCCAAATATGGAACATTAGAAATAACAAAGATGATAAATAGGACGTGGACAGGATAATTAACCACACAAACAAACATTGGAAGGAAAAGGCGGACTGACTGAACCAAACATTACATTAAGAAAATATTAAGATTGAAAAGATTGCAGATAGAAGTTTATCAGAGAATGATAAGTTCCGTGACCCATGGAAAAAGCTTGAGGAACGCCCACAACACCCACCTCTGCTGTACGTCATCCTGCAGTAGTTGTGCGTCCATCAGTGACATCATATCGAGCACCACGGCAAGGCGCAGTCCCTTCACCTGACAGCGGCCGACGAATACCACGTGACTTTCAGTTGTCTGCACCCTCATGACGGCACACATCTCCCGCAGGCTGTGTCGGCTGACCTGAGGCACGCAGTGGAGTCACCAAGGAGGCATATAGCATTACACTTTGCTTCACTATGATACAAACATGTCACAAATTCGTCTTGTGCTGAACTTTACGTAACGTTAATTCTACCCACCAAGACTTCATTGCTGTGAATGTGAAGGTGTTGTTGGTCCAAGATGATCTCCACACCCATCCACCCACGCTCCATCCGCCCCAGCCAGGTAGGGTCCTCCGCATGACCTGCAGTGGTGGCGGTGTGGAACATAGTGAACACCCTTGCTCGGGTCTCCTCGTCCAGCACCGAGACGGGTCGTGTCACCTCCACCAGGCCCAAGAGGAGTGCCCTGTGGTGGTCTGGACTCCCCATCTCGCCCACTTTTCACGATCCTCACACTTTCCTTCCTCCTGCAGCTGGTTCTGTAAACACAAAGTAATAAATCTGGTCATAATTCAACCAAGCTATGGACAAAGTCACCATAATTCCACTCTTCCGTGTAATCTGGGCATGACGTATTTGTAGCAGCGCCTCGCATAGTTCTGAACCAACTAAGCTTGCGTTGAACACCACTTGGCGGCACAGATTATATGATGATCCACAAGGAATTAAACGAGTAAGAATTATACAATTTTTTTATGATTTACTGCAGCTATACAATTAGTGTTTTTAACCACCGAGATTTGGTGCGCGAAAACATTACCAAGAGTGCGAAGAGGACAGAGACTTGGAGGGAGTGTTAGGTGGAGGTTTACAAAGACAAGGCGAGGGGTGAGGGGATGAATCAGCAGGTGGGAGTAAAATACGGTTAAACTTGTACAGATGTTACCTGTTTTATATTCTCAAATATTTTATATACAGATTTAATTTCCTTTCTGTATAGGCGAGTCTTGAATCCTGCCATTTGTATCCAACGCAATTATTGATTTCAGGACGACACATTAAAATTAATTTCACTTGGACAACGCAATATTTCATTAACACATACACATACACATGGGAAGTCGGAATTTATGGAGACAACAATAAAGGCATTTGCCAAAATTCAATCACAGCATGTTGGCATGTGTTTGTTATGCAATTATTCTTTGCTTAGAAACGTTATAATTCCTTACTATGAGTGATTTGCTCGTGCTGAACGTCACTTTTCCACCGCACAGTTGGGAGAACGACCTGGCTCACTCAACCATTTCAACCCCTCTTTCGTCTCTTTGACCTTATGCTCGTTACATTTTAAGGACTACCTTTCATCTTTTGTTATAATTTAATCTCCCTTGCACAGAGATACGTCGCCTGCTACCATTGTATTAACTTTGTGGCTGTCCTTGCCCGCCTATTCATGTTGATAACTGGTGGGCGATTCAAGCAGTTTTGATGAAAAATACAATTTTAGGTGATATTGTGTTTTCGGAAAACTCAAGGTGTGGGCAATGCCATGAGAGACTCCGCCGAGAAGATTAAATCCCTTTACTGCTCTACCATTTAAATGTCTGCGCTCCTCTTCACGGTCACTATAACATAACACATTATTTTCATCACTGTTGCGTTACTTATGAATATAGAATGATGCAGTAAAAAACATAGGGATACTACATGTAGCTGAAAACAATAGGGCGGTGATACACTGGCAGGAACGGCAGTCAACTTGTCAAGGAAAGCGGTCACACAACACACCTTATCATAATTAACTTCACGAGAAATACTGTTTGGTTTCACGCAATAATGATAAAAAACTTGAATCGCCATGAATAAAAACGAGTGTTTTTGTCGCAAATGTTAATGCGCGCTAATACATAAGTACTAAGGAATGAAAGGAAGTAAGCCTGTAACAACCAATCAGGTGTAACTTTTGAGCGAGGGAGCAGCTATCAGTCTCTCAGGTGACAGTAACTAGACGCGGTGTTCTTAACCCTAATACTACGCACAAGTGCATTGGTATTCCTTAGTCCACACATCTACTGTTCCTGCCTCACAGAAAGTTACTTAGACAGGCTACATATAACATGATAAACATTTCAAATATAACACAATTGCTTGCGAAATCAGCATCAGGTTGAGTGAAACAAACTTTTACCTGACGCAGCATCTCATAATTTTAGTTCATCCCGTCGTACCTGGTGTAGCTCCGCGTTACTCTGCAGCTGTATCAAGTCTCTCGTGTTCTCCTGAAGCTTGATAAACAGTTCACTGCTTCCATGAGTCTTGCAGATCCTCACCCCGCGGCTTCTCATCACAACTGCGACCTTCCTGCAGGTTCGTTTATCAAAGGGGACAGTAGAGTTATCTTATAATGAAAAAAAATAAAAGAAAAAAAAAAAACAATTCTGCTATTGATAACGTTATCTCGACTGAGTCAATTATCGCGCACTAAAGGCTCATACTTATTTAAACAAGCTTTTCCTAGTTGTTCACGATGAATGCTTGTTACTCTCTCTCTCTCTCTCTCTCTATTACTCAGTATTAGTGATGGTGCAACTGATTGGCAAATCACCCCATAAAATTAACTAAAAGAATAACGCACACACTTATCATATACTTAAACATGCGCAACGAGTGTATTTGCGCAGAACAATAAATAATGATGATATATTATTAAATGAGACTACTTATTAATTATGATGCATCATTAGTTTCATAGGCTCACAACTATACGGTGCGCGCTACTAACACTTATAATACATACTGATGGTCTTTGTCAACTAAATAATATGCTAGATTTAGGAATAGGAACAGTTGGCACCACACTACCAGAGGAGGAGGTATGCTCCCAGAGTGCCTGCTTGTACGTACCTCAAGTGTCTGCCTTGCGACACTCACTCACCCAAATAAATCTTTTTTTTATGAGTTCTGCAACAATCTAGAGGCATTATCAAACTTTTTTTTTCTTCAGTTCCTTGATGAGTACAAGCACCAAAGTCAGTATGAAACAGTACTGTGACTTTAGTGTTCTTAGTGGAGGAGTAAGAATTGAAAGAGTAATAGCAGCTTCCATTCTGCTATCCTTTGTCACACTGCAGTCACTACAGTGCAGTGTTATGATAGCATAAGTGCAAAACAGTGTCCCGATAAAAGAAGCAAGAGAAAATAATGGAGAAGGAGGGATCCCCAGTCTTACCTCTCTGTCCTGGATAGTTGGGGAACATAACACAGTTTACCTTATGAACTACCACACAGTCACCCCACCCAGCCGCAGGTATACAAGAAATCACTTCATAAAGTTTAATACACATTTCAATGCAAAAATATAACCGCTTTAGATCTGATGTACAGTCACACTTTCATAAATCACACATCAAATAAACACTGACCAAGAAAATTAATACATTTTTTTTGTTAACATCCATCCCTTCGTTTTACTTTTGTGAGCGTGGCGTTCAGTCCCTAGACGTCCACGGATACCTAGCAAGTATACTAGCCCAACACAACACTCTAGAGCAGTGGTATTCATTGCGCGGCTCGCGACGACTCAATATGCGGCTCTCGGAAGAAGAAGAAGAAAAAAAAAAAAAAAAAAAAAAAAAAAAAAAAAAAAAAAATATTATATATATATATATATATATATATATATATATATATATATATATATATATATATATATATATATATATATATATATGTATAATTTTTCATGTAAAATACATATTTTCATGAGGTGAGATGGAAGACGAAGTCACAGTCAGAGATAACATTCTAACATCCCTACCCAGTCATACAGAAATCGTACGCATCCACTACGGGAATATCTGATGAGCGACACGTATAGCCCTCGGCGGTCTCGCTAAATCAGTTGAGTTCAAGCTTTCTTATTTACTATATTGCACTAGCAGCTCAGTACTACTTAATTTAGTTGAGTTATGCTAACTTGCAGTAGGTGTGGCTCTCTCAATGAATGTGCTTTACCGAAGTGGCTCCCTTGCAAAAATTAGTGAATAACACTGCTCTAGAGCATTCCCTTGGCTCTTGGCACATGCTGTGGGTGAGGCAGGACATCACCAAAGCCTCTTCCTTACCTTCCCTCCCAAGGCTTCCAACACAATAGTACTTTATAACCAGACACTAGTGCTCCTTCCTACACTACAAGTCTACTAGTGCAGCACAGTACTGGAGAGACCAATGACACACATACATATCATTAGGTTGTTACATTGTGTGTTTATCCAGTAAATCTAATAACAATAACTCAACTCCCTTCCATAAGTTCACACCTCATAGGGAACCTTTAAAGGAAAAGTATGCAACCTTATTACAAGGTTCAATTTGATCACGATGGAAAATTTTGGGAGTTGAGTAGAGGTTGTTGTGCTCTACATACAAATAGATTCCCAAGATTGCTGGAGAACATGGTGTGTATGAAACATATGAAGAGCTTTCAAGTTTTCTAGTTTGTGCAGTGTATGATGTCAAACATTTTAGAGTATCTACCTACGAGTCTCAATCCGTGATGAAATGAATGTTAATCTATCTACAGGATGACAAGGTTCAGGTCCACATACATAACCATCCAGTTAAAAGTCAGTAAAAAGTACTACATGTTAGTTTCTAATATACAAATACAGAAAAAAAGTTATTCAATAAACATCTAATATTTAGTCTATAGCTTTGCCTTTTTATCAATAAAAACGTGGCATAAATAATTTTTGATCACATGTAGTAAGCATCCAATCCACACACACACAGGCATGCACACACAAACACACACACACACACACACACACACACACATACACTACTTGGTAGCTGAGTCGATAACGTCCTCGCCTGCCACTCAGCAGGATGAGGTTCACACCTCGCTCAAGGTACAAAGTTTTCACTGATGACCAAGCAGTTACTGTCCTCTCTCAGTAAGAGGATGGGGTACGTGGTGTGTGAAGTCACAGCCTTACCCATTCATTGGGCAAAATGATCTCTATGCTCTATCCAGGAGGGTAATGGGTAATGTGTGTGACCCTAAAAACCATGATGAATGACAGAGGACATGATTGTTGACCTTCCACTCCTGCAGGATCACACACACATATAGGAAGACTCAACTGCTAGCCTTCCATTCTTGCTAGTTTGAAAGGTCACAATTCCTCAACTTAAATTCTGTACTTATTCTCTGATAGTGTTTATGGAGAACAACTCAAACTGTCTCCACCCAGCCAGGGATTCAAACCCGGGATGTCTCGGATGTTAGCCAAGCGGGTCAACCATTACACCGGGCTGCATTTAGTGCGTCACAAGTTTTCATGATAATACGTTAAAAGTACTTAATCCAATTCAAATATTTATTATGAATTTACATAATTTAATTTCTTTTAAAAGTTGCATGGTTTAACAAGCAATCTACAGAAGGCATAACAACAAGTATCTTCTTTGTGTGTTGAGTATGTGACTACAACCATCCTTTTCTCTCTCTTATCCAATCATTTGTAACATGCAACACATTTATCCGATTCATTTGCTGACTCTTCTCTTGAAATCCTCCAATAATACTTGAGGTGCCTCCAGGAGTAAAACTATATCCTATTCAATACTAAAATACATATCACAGATGAACTCAAAACAATCCACTACCTTGTGATGACGCTAATGATGGTGTTGATCAATAATTACAATACTTAATGGGACCATGTTTGAAGTTTTCACAAACCTTAATGATTTTCGACACAACTAGTCACAACTGCTATGATGAGAAGTCTGATCTACAAGACATGACCACACATAAAAACCTAAATAAGAATTCATTAATACTTTTCTGTTCAATAAACAACCAAAATCCTGGTATGCACAACCTTTTCTGTTGTCACATAAGTTTTAGCACAAACAGCTTTTCCTTTTATCAACACAGTGTAGTAACCAAGTAAGCAACAAACCAACACTCCACTCAGCCCGTGGATAGTGTTCGTTACATAATTGGTAACAATGAATGCCTTAAGTTTGCTGGGCCAGAGCTACCACGCTAAAATCCATTAACCTTTCTTGGTTTCGTCGACATCAATTTTTTAATGTTTCAGAAAATTCTGCATTACTCGCATATGCAGCAAGGAGACCAAAAATGGAAGAGATAAAAGAAAAGGAGATAATATGGATGAAAAATGGTGGTAGCCTAACATACAGGTTGCTTGGTTGAGAATTGACCACATAATCTGAATCACCAATAATCAATCTCGGGAGTGATAGAAACCATACAAGTCACTCCACAAACAAAAGGCATCCAAACTACACTTGTATCTGTTAAGTTAGAATTTGTTCCCTGTTTCTCCTTGTACAAACTGACTGTTATAACCTGGTCCAGATGAATTTCTTAATGTTCTGGAAAACTCTGGTGTAACAATCTGTCTAAAATTATACACTACAATGATGATGATGATGATGATGACAAAGATGATGAGTATTTCAGGAACTGGTCTTGGCACAGCTCACCTTGCTCATGTTCTGCTTGTTTAGCACCTTACAGATAAAGTTTCCAACATCAATCAGCTTGTCTAGGTCCACTCCTGTCTCTATATGAAGGCCGTTGAGCATGTACACCACATCCTCTGTTGCCACGTTCCCTGAGGCTCCCTTGGCATAGGGACACCCTCCGAGGCCTGCCACGGAGGCGTCCACCACACTCACTCCCATCTGAACGACAAGGAAAGGAAACGCATCAATACGGTTACCTGCACACGGGATATTTTTATCTATGAGGAATATATCTATTTTTAGAAATGTTAGAGGGATATGACAGAAACCACAGACATTGACTGACTACTTCAAGGAGGAGAGACAGGAAAGGCAGAATAAATACGACTTCAAGAGCCACAGTATAAGAAAGCTAAGGGATTACAGCAGGCATTTCAATTCCATGCCAGATTCAGCAAACTCAAGTACACAGTGTGACATCATCAAATCTACATCAGAATAACAAAATAAGAAAAACATTACTTAACACATACACGATAATTGACATAATTTCATCCCCTTTAAAGATTGTCACACATTTGGAAGGGGAAACAGAATAGAAACACAATCACACACACTTCTAATAACCAGTACAATCATCTCATCCTCTCATAACATAATTACAACCACACACCACCTAAGTACCGGCACCAACCTGCAGTGCCGTCAGGATGTTGGGGAGGGCCTGGCCGTAGGTGTCGTGGCAGTGTATTGCCAACACATCCGCTGGCAACACCTTCAGTACCTCCTCCAGCATGTGGTGGATGCTGCCTGGCGTGCCCACACCAATGGTATCCCCCAAGGAGATCTCATAACAACCCATCTCGTACATGGTGTGGGCAACCTGGGGAAGTAATGCACCATCGCGCCACGGTAAGTTTGGTGTGTTGAGTTATTCTAAGTCTTAGTCATGGTGAAGGATAATGAAAAGGGTTCAATAGATGCCTGGAAGTGTTGAAACAAATAAGACAAATCCAAGTATCAAATGAAACCATATATATCAAAATGTCCGAAGCATCATTAAATAAGCTCAATAAAACTTGCATGTACTAAATTACAGAGAATAGAATATAGATCAAGAATCAGAAGAAAGAGTAACATTCTCATAAGGAAAAAAAGACTTCTATATATCATACTTAAATCAATGAACTGTTCACACCTGAGCCACAATCTTGGGGTCAACAGATCCTTCGTAGGGGCAGCCACACACACAGGACACGTAGCCCCTCACCCTGACACCCTTCCTCTTAGCAGCCTCCACCACAGCCTCAAAGCGCTCCAACGACTCAGCAATACTACAATTGATGTTCTTTTTGCTGAAGCTCTCCGAGGCAGCACCAAAGATTGCCACTTCCTCACATCCTGCCTGAAACTGTACCATTTTTGTTCTTTACTAAACAGTAAGGAGACATACTTGAAATAGACTGAAAGAAAAGTTAACAATAGCAAATAATATACAACTAAAGGAAATACTAGACAAATGTAGATACGGAGACAAGACCTCACAAGTATAGCTCAGGCCGTGTAATACATCTAGTTAAATACACACTATTCAATAACTCAGTGGATAACGTTCCAGCCTGTCACTCGTCAAGCTGAGGTTCACGTCTCGCTCAAGAAGCAAAGTTTCAGTGACGAACGACCAGTTACTGTCCTCTCTCAACAAAGGATGAGGTGTGTGGTCTGGGAAAGGTCACAGTCTTATCCATACATCATGCTATAATAAACTCTGAGCTCTCTCCAGAATGGCTGAAGATGATGAGTCCAGTGCATGATACTAAAGACACACACATGCACACACACACACTGGCCAATGCCCTCACCGCTGCCTCAAATCCCTTCAAATTTGGTGTCAGTACGGGGTAGGCCACTCCACTGATGCGCTGAATCCCCCGCACCACCTCCAAGTGATCAGCCATCTGAGGCACCCACTTTGGAGACACAAAACTGTGAACAGAAATATGTGTGACACTTTGGAAATTACTACAAAGGGAGTCAATGTTTGATATTCTACAGCTGTTATGTTTCTAATCTATCTAAGTGTTGTTATAAGTAACTTGGAATACAATAAACTGAAAATATCAGAAAATGTATTAACTACAGTTACCACTGACACCTTTATTATACATGCCAAACATCCTTGCATCTATATCATTCATATAAAAACTACCAAGGTTTACTCATTTCAGTTGTCAACTTTAATCCTTTGCCATGCAGATATGCATCAAATGATAAATGTATAACTAGGATCGATAGCAAGGTTGCACTAACAAGGCTGGAAGATGAACTCATAATGTAAATGAAGAGTAAGGTTGGAAAGTGTACACAAAGATAAAAGATATGCAATGGGGAACCTAGTCATGAAATCTGGAAAATTTGTAGGTTCAACCAATCATGAATTTCTGATGCACCTCATATTATTCAAATATGGTAACTTACTACTTCATGACCAATGCTTACATGACCATACACTGACCTGGTCACCTCCACTGCACGGTGTCCAGCACCGGCCAACTTGTTGATTAACTCTATCTTCACACTGGTGGGCACCAAAGCCTTCTCATTCTGCAAGCCGTCCCTGGGCCCAACCTCCACAATCTTCACCTTCCTTGGGTAGGGTGGCAGGGACTGTGACCCTCGAATCTGTGTGGACCACTTGTCTCAGTTCCCATACTTAATTATTTAAACATTAGATGACTGTACACATCAGCTAGGATTTGTAACAGAAACACATCAAAATCTGCTAAAATTATGGAGCCATGCATTCCGCCTGCCTGCCTTGTGGCTCGCCTTGTCACTTTGTGACGGCCACCTCCTCATCTCAGCGAGCCCCTTTTTTAATCAGCCAAATTGAACTTTTGTAAATTGAGCCAACCTAATCTGTAACACTTCACACAGTCTTCCGCACAATGGCAGAGTGCAGTCAGTTCAATATTCAATATACTCAGAATGATGAGATTTACACAATGAAATAGGTAAGAATTAATGTCCTAATCTATAATAATAATAATACCTAAAATATGTAGGAAAAAATATGTTGTCTGGGTGCAACTCGAATGCAGTTTTATCAGAAAACAATATACCACATTTTTTATATTTTTGAACTACTTGTATCCTATTCCATTGGTACCAATTGAGGTATTTCTAAAAGGTTATTAACAAGGTTTCTCATTCACCAATCACACCACCAAGAGTACTTCTTAAATGATTGTTTCACTACATGCCAGACCTCCTGTGTAGCCTTTCCTGGCATTGATTCTACACCTTCCCTTCCCTTCTAGTTATTAAATCATACATTACAAGGAATCAACTTTTAACTGCACATGAACCCCAAAACTCTCAGATACATAACTGACAATCTCCTTAACATGCAAAGGTGTGGGTGACATGCTGGTGCTGGTTACTGATAAAGCTCAACTTGTCTTAAACTTCAAGGCCAAAATAAACTTAAATCCACCCCGGAAGTGTCACCTGCAAATAGTAACCGAGGGGGAAAAATATGCCATTTCAACACACATAATAAAATACAAAATCGAAGAAAATAACTCTAACTAACTCCGTACCTCTGAATATTGAGATTTCCCAACAGTCTGCTTGAAAAAGAAGGGAAATAATTAGACATACTCGGGAAAGCATCAGTACATAATTTACTTTCAACACAATAATCCCATTCACCACGACACTGTAGCCTCAGACACTGTACTCATGACATGCAAGATATATTTATCTGCCTATAACTTACCCCAGAGACGCCATAGTTCCTGCAGAAAGATTTTAGGGCTGAAAATACATCAGCCCGGCAGAGTAACCTAGACATTGCGGACGAACAGTTAGGTCGTCTGCTCCCTCTCGTCATCTCGGCTCCTTGGTTTCTTGTCTCTGGGAATGATCAGTGACCTCCTTACACCCATGACCCTGTGCACCCAGCAGGGAATTTAATACCGTATGTTAGGCGGTCTTTGTGATCTGCCTTCCGGGAATAGTGGGCTGATAGCTGCCTCGGCCTGGTAGGAAAGGGTACCGTTACAAAGGTTACATATACCAAGGATTATAATTATACAGTTTACAGCTGTGAATCTTGGATGATGAAATATATGCTTGGACTGTTACATGACATAGACCAGCGAAACGGGCATCAATAGAAAGTGTGGTGAGAGGGCTGTGGAAGGGTAGCTATGGCTGTCCTTAGCATTATGTATGAAATGAAAACTACCGTATGATCAAGGAATGAACTGGATAGAATAGAAATGGTGAGAACAAGGCTGTGTGTGTGTGTGTGTTGTGTGTGTGTGTGTGTGTGTGTAAGTGATATGCATGTTCCTCCCCACTCCAATATATATTGGCGCGAATGTTTCGCGGGTTTTTGGGAAAAGACGCGGGATTTTGTAACGTCACAATACTAATAATGATAATAATAATGTTATTGCTATTATTATTATTATCATTATTATTATTATTGTTAACATTATTGCACAACCGAATTATAAGGTGATCAATATTATTACTACAGTGAGAAGTTAAAATACACTGACTTAAAAAATTTCTTCATGATATTCAACAATATACAATCGCTCTCTAGCATAACTTTTAAATATTGAGAATCATTTGCACAACCTAGAATTTAAACATTTATTGTAAAGTATAACGATAAAAATGATTTCACATGTCGCACTATACACCATAATCATCTATAATGAGAAAATAGGAACAGAGGCTTGAAGGAATATTATAAAATCTAAATCATTGCTGCAGCCAGTCTCTCTCTCTCTCTCTCTCTCTCTCTCTCTCTCTCTCTCTCTCTCTCTCTCTCTCTCTCTCTCTCTCTCTCTCTCTCTCTCTCTCTCTCTCTCTCTCATTTTGTCCATCGTTCAGGTTTAATTAAGGACAAAACACTAGTCATAATTCTCTCTCTCTCTCTCTCTCTCTCTCTCTCTCTCTCTCTCTCTCTCTCTCTCTCTCTCTCTCTCTCTCTCTCTCTCTCTCTCTCTCTCTCTCTCTCATTTTGTCCATCGTTCAGGTTTAATTAAGGACAAAACACTAGTCATAATTCTCTCTCTCTCTCTCTCTCTCTCTCTCTCTCTCTCTCTCTCTCTCTCTCTCTCTCTCTCTCTCTCTCTCTCTCTCTCTCTCTCTCTCTCTCTCTCTCTCTCTCTCATTTTGTCCATCGTTCAGGTTTAATTAAGGACAAAACACTAGTCATAATTCTCTCTCTCTCTCTCTCTCTCTCTCTCTCTCTCTCTCTCTCTCTCTCTCTCTCTCTCTCTCTCTCTCTCTCTCTCTCTCTCTCAATACATCCACTTTAATAGTCAGTTAACAGAACGAAATAAAGACGAAAACAAAACGGGGTTGCAAAAAAAAAACCCGAACAGACTAATAGGATCAAATGAGCCACAAATATAAGTACTGTACTCAACCTTCCTCTCTCAATGTGATTACTTTTATATTTATTTTGAGTAATTTTTATCTTAATAGTCTATGGAGTTTGGACGTTCCGTATTGCACGATCATTTATTATCTACATGTGAAGCTCTAAATTGCAGTGGTGTTGGGGAAATGCAATTCAGTCGTGGTGATGGGGAATTTAGCAAAGGGTTGAGAGGAGGAGGAGGAGGAGGAGGTAGTAAGTGGTGGACAATTTAATTATAGTTTGGTGAAATATTTTGATTCGTGCAGTACGTTGGGGACGAGAAATTACTGATATTACGTATTATTATTATTATCATTATTATTAGTATTAGTATTAGTAGTAGCAGGAGTAGTAGTAGTACTAATAGTAGTAGAAATAGTAATAGTAAAAGTACTAATTTTCGTTGTTGCTTTAGTAGTGATATTATTAGTCTTATTGTGGAAGTAATAAAAATCACTGCTCTCTCTCTCTCTCTCTCTCTCTCTCTCTCTCTCTCTCTCTCTCTCTCTCTCTCTCTCTCTCTCTCTCTAAAAATAAAGGAAGTGCGACAGACAGCAGGTCATATGGAGGAGGGGAGGGAGGGTGATAGAACCAGAGAAAATGAAGAGATAGGGGCAACTGTTGATTTTTTGTACTTGCCAATATTCATGTGCTTGGTTTTCCACTTTACTCATAAAAGTTTTCAAGCATGCTGGTCACAAATCTGGATTAAGTTTTCTGATTACTATAATATCAATCACCATTTCATCCACACCAGGAGTCTATATTATAAGAGTGGCGCTGAGTGTGTCTACGTTCGTAAGAGTTACGAGTTTAACTAAGGGTAATTGAAGCGTAGTACAATAATTGCTTCATAATCTAGCAGTGAGTGGCTGGTCGAAGCTTGAAACACTGAAACACTCTACTTTTCAACGCCTCTGAGACATGCAGCGCTGCCATCTGAACACTCGTGCGTGGTTCTTTCCCTCCCTGGCAGACAAATATCCAATTACGTGAAGCTAACCTCGTTATTGGCGCCCTTTTTCCCTTCCTCTCCAGACGAAACTCCCGCCATAAACTATTTAATGGCTGCAGCGAAGGGAATTTAGTGGCTATAAACAGTAAGCGGTTATTACATATGAAGCTGTACGTACTTACACCTACCTCGCCTGTTCGCCTCCTTTTTTTTATTGAAGTTTTCAGTGTTTTTTATTCGCTATAACGCAAGAGGTTACACGAGCTGGTGTGAGCGAAGGTCCTGAGGGAAGCATGAACGCGAAGGAAACAATGCTGTACTCGTATGCTAATGTGAAGCAGAGGAGGAGGAGGAGGAAGAGGAAGAGGAAGAGGAGGAAGGAGAAGAGGTAAAAATAAGATGTACAAATAGAAGTAGAAATAGTAGAAGAAAAAACATGAAGCATAATAATAATAATAAGAAAAAGAAGTAAAGGCCTTATGAACGCAGTCTATCCAAACACTTGTTGACAGATGGCGCTGAGCTGCAGTTTTTCATAAGGACTGTCAGGTTCTAGCTCGCTCTACCAACGGTAACTCAGATATAATGACAGAATACACATGTTCATTGGTTACACACACACACACACACACACACACACACACACACACACACACACACACACACACACACACACACACGTTTCATTATCTTCAAACATTTCTCTCACTTCTAAAAAAATATAAACATTACATGATAAAATATAACATTCTCCTTATCATCATCCTCATCATCATCATCAGTGCACCAAAATAACGTATATTGAAAGTCTACCCTGAAAAAAAACTCTTCTCGTTAACGTTAACATTTTGCAATTTAGCGCAATCTATGCCTCTTAAGCTACCGGGATATTGATAAAAGGAGAGAACATATTTTTGAGTCTAATCTCTTCCTCCTCCTGCTCCTCCTCTTACGTTTTCTGTAAACACGAGAAAGTGGAGAGATAGAAG